>OY720432.1:43422166-43530870 GCA_963082735.1 Pocota personata | reverse complement strand
AAAAGGTAATTCATACAAAAGATGACTTCACTTATTTCACTAAGTCAGTCATCTCAAAATCAGTGTGCTTCTTCCATTATAAATGGAAAGCTACAATCATATTCTAAGCAGAATGGCGGCTTGTTCGGTTGCCAAGCAGAAAATTTTGTGGAAATGTTAATGAATGTGTTTTATCCAAACGTTGCATATGTACGAGTACCTAAGTACGCATTATAGTACCAATGAATACCTGAAATATGCGTAATATTGCAATAATTTGATGATGGCTTTCATGGCATGCTGTGGCAGTATCTAAATAAATCCCTGCAAAGAGCAGTCCCGCATTTCCATTCATTTATTTCCACCCAACAAGGAATACCAATCCTGTAGTGCTCCTTTTGCTTTGCTTTGAGTGGTTGTCTTGTGCTGCTTGAATATCCTCAGGGCTAACACTATTGTTATGCAAAGTATTTAATACAAGTGTTTCTGCTTAACAGAGTACCTACACTCAACACATGTGTACATAATGTGTCTGGAGCGATGATGGAAGGAAGCGCTCCTCTTACAAAGTGCAGATGTGTGATTCTGTCTTTTAATGATCATTTCTGGAGAAACGTCTGACTAACTGATGTACTGTTGTAAGAATACAACTGAAAAATAGGAATGTAGTTTTGCATTTATTATATGAAGAAAATATTTGGACTGGAATTTAATAAATACAAGAATTCCACACTTTTCATATGATATTCATAATATCCCCCTATGTTTGTGGGAGAATAGCTTTTAGGAATTCATAGAATTTTTTGGTGGAAGGTGAGATCAAAAACAATTTACCATATACGAGTAATACTCGTATAATGTAGAGTGAAAGCTCGTGTTGTGTTGTGTAGCTGTAAGCAGAAAGTATTGAGCAAATTTGATTTGTACTCGTATGTACCTATGAATGTATGTGCTGATATAAGGTTATATAGTTTCTTCCAAAAATTATAACAGTGGGCAAGATGTGGGTTTAAAAAAAAAATTAAATCATCCTTGCTCGCCGCCTAACACGAACGTCTAACCACAAGAACGTGTGTCACCTGAATATGATAGAAATCGAATAAAGTGGGAGAAGTTTTTAACATTTTCCAATCATTTTTAACACACATCTACCTATCTCGAGAACTAATTGCAGGATTTTGATAAAATTTGGGTCATGGTTTAATTCAGAACAATAGATGTATTTACCCAAAAGCGATCGGAATCAAATGAAGCAGGGGGTAAGATATGGCGGAGTAACCCTGCATCTTCTAAATGCTCAAGCGTATTTCTTGACGTCTCGCAAGCCTTTGATAAGGTGTGACATGATAGCTTGAATTGCAAATTACGACAAGTTCTCCCTGTATGCCTATACGACATTCTAGAATCATATCTCGGGAATAGACTCTTCCGTGTTAGACAGGGAAATGAATACTCGGAGCTCAAAGAAATTTCGGCCGGTGTACCGCAAGGAATCGTTCTTGGGCCACTTCTCTATCTGTTATATAATCGAGATATACCGAAAGAAGATTGCACTATCCTGGCTACGTTTGCCGATGACACCGCTATCCTAGCCGTAGGTAAAACAATCGAAGAAACGACTGCAAAACTGCAAAACGCACTGAATAAAGTAAATGAATGGACGAGGGACTGGCGGATCGCCCTCAACGAAACTAAATCTGTTTACGTGAATTTCACTTATAAGAAAACAAATGTCTTGCCAATTTTCCTAAACTTGGCCCGAATACCTATTGCAAACGAGGCCTTGGAATGACACTCGACGCAAAACTGAAATGGAATTCGAACGTGAAAATGAAACGTAAACAACTCGAAATCAAATAAAGAGAAATGAACTGGTTGCTCGGAAAACACTCCCAGCTCAGTACTGAGAACAAACTACTTTTATACAAGCAAGTGCTAAAGCCGGTGTTTACTTACGGTATTCAACTTTGGGGCTGTACCAAGAAAACAAACGCCAATATTTTACAAACTTTTCAAAATAAAGTGCTGAAATCGAATCGAAGCTGAAATTAGAAGCTTCGCGAGAAAGCATAGAAACCGACTAATCGGACATGTCAACAATACAATCCTACAAATTCTGGATGAAAGCAATTTATTGCGCCGACTACAAAGGACGAAACCTTTCGACTTGGCGAGATAGGAATCAACCGCGCCTAGATTGCGGAACATGCAGGATCTTTCAGTGGAAAGTAACTTGCCAAAAGAGTTTTTTTCATGATAGAAAAATTGCTTGATAAGGTCCTTCTTAGTTGCAATATATAACAAATTAAATCACAGGGTGGTTTTTTTTAGTCAGTAAGAATCTGACACTACTATGAGCACGCGCTTGCTATCCTCACAGTGTCTATGGAAATTTTTTTGACCAACCCTCGAAAAAAAAAAAAATCTTCTAATTTCTTTTTTTTTTCAAAAATAATTTATGTCGGGAGACTTTTAATATTGTCCGCGTAAACTTTTCAACAAAATTTAATTCATTTTTAAATCACTAATAACATTTTTTTAAACAAAAAGAAAAAGAAAATTCATAGACGAATATTATAAATGGCGGAACGAATATTATTTAAATGTGCTTAGAATATCAAATAAAGGAGAAACTGTAAAACACGGTCCAAAATACAAATACTTCCCTACATGTTCAAAGCTACTTCCATCTAAGAAACCAACTTGAATAGGTAGGTAATTACAAAATAATGTCCTCGGCAGTTTTGGCATGTAAATTTTTGTAGAAAATACATTGGAAATTTAGGATGGGTTATGGACGAACAATTTCGAGAGTCAATGCAAATGGTTTAATTTAAAAATAGCATTCTATGCTCTATAGCTAGTACTCAAAACCTCAAAGACTTTGGATCTTTTGAAATTGAATCAACCTGTGCATTAGTAATTAATAAGTTTAAGTTTATTGATAGCTTTAACAATTTTTTCTTACATTTGGGTGTAACTGCACAATTTACACAGAGTTATGATTTTATCTTACTACTCGAAAATGTTATAATATGTGTTACAAAATATGTTTTTAATGAATTTATATATATATAAGGGAAACGCTATAGAAAAAACCTCTCATACAAAATAAAAAAATTATAATGGTGTTTAGTAGAAAAAACGGAATATTATAGTAGCTAATCTGTCTGACAACAAAAGCTTAGAAGCTGTAAAACTTAAATCTAATATCACAGTGCGAAAAGCAAAAGAAGCAAGAAATATAAATAAAAAGTAAGTAAGTAAATAAAAATTTCATAAATATTTAGTAATTATAAATAAATGCGTAATAAATAAATGTGTAGTAAGTAAATGATAAATAATAAATAAATAATAATAAATATAAATAAATGAATAAATAAATAAATAATAAATAAATAAATAAATAAATAAATAAACAAATAAGTAAATATTAAATAGATAAATAATAAACAAATGATAAACAAATGGATAACATGTAAGTAATAGGAAATAAATAATAACAGAACAAGTAAAGAAATAATTAACAATATTAGTTCGTATCTAGACTATTAACAAGGGCATTATGAGACATCTCACAACTTATTCTGTACTTAGCATTAAGTCTTTCAATTCTTGTAGAAACGAAATTGATGTTGGCCAGATCGTGAAGCTCGATCGTCGAAAAGTACCATGGAAGTTTCAACATAAGTTTTAACAACTTGTTTTGCGCTATTTGCAATTTGTTGATGTGTGTTTCTGCACATTTACCCCAAACTGGACAACCATAAAACATAAAAGACTGAAAAATTACATTGAAAATGATTAGCTTATTCTCTTGACTTAGCAAGGAATTTATATTAACGAGAAGATACACAATTCGTATCGTTTTATTTATTTTATCTAAAGTATTTGTAACTTGATTACTGTATGTTAACTTCTTATCTAAAGTTATACCTAAGTATTTGACACTGTCCGCGACTTAGAAGATACGTTTAAGCCATTCGACGGCCCTTTGATAACGCCCGACTCCCCAGTCACGACATCTGACAACTTTAAAGTAAAAAAAGTTGCATTAATTGAACTGAGGGAAGTGATTACAAATCTAAAGACTAAAAAAGCACTGGGTTACGACTTGATAACGGCGCAGGTGGTCAAGGAATTACCGAATAAAGCTTTTATGAAACTGTTATATTTGATTAACGCTTCTTTCAGATTGTTCTACGTTCCGAGACAATGGAAAGTCGCAGAGATTATAATGGTCCCGAAACCAGGCAAACTTTTGAATGAGAAGGAATCATATCGGCCTATTTCTCTATTGCCGGTTATCTCTAAAATACTCGAAAAACTACTTTCAAAACGACTACAACCCGTAATCAATGAAAGACGTCTCATTTCTGACCATCAGTTTGGATTTAGAGTCAAACATTCAACAATCGACCAAGTCCACAAAATAACTGACGTGATTGAGAAATCTCTCGAAGAAAAAAAGATTTGTTGTGGTGTATTTCTTGACGTCTCACAAGTTTCGATAAGGTTTGGCATGAAGGCTTGGAGTATAAATTGCAACGACTACTGCCACGGCAACTCTTTCTAATCTTACAATCGTACCTCATCGAAAGACTTTTTCGTGTTAAGCACGGAAATGATTACTCTGAGTTCAAGGAGATTGCGGCCGGAGTCCCACAAGGAAGTGTCCTCGGCCCGCTTCTATATGTACTCTACACGCGCGATATCCCGCAGGAAAGAAACTGCGTCGTCGCCGCGTTTGCGGACGATACGGCGATATTGACAACGGGCGATACGACTGAAGCAGCAACTGAAAAGTTGCAACATGCTGTTAACAATGTCCACGCTTGGACGAATTCTTGGCGTATTGTGCTGAACGAAAGCCAATTTACTCACGTCAACTTTACCTACAAAAAAGTGGACAGTTTACCCGTATATTTAAACTCGGCTCAAATACCATACGCGAACGAAGCAAAATATCTAGGAATGACTCTAGATGTTAAGCTTAAATGGAAATCGCACGTAAAAAAGAAACGCGACGAGCTCGAAAACAAATACCGACAAATGTACTGGCTACTCGGAAGACATTCGAAGTTGAGCCTACATAACAAACTGCTTATCTATAAGCAAGTGGAAAAGCAATAGAAACATCCTACAAACTTTTGAAAACAAAGTTCTTAGAACTATCGTTAGTTCACCGTGGTACGTACGTAACGAAGATATTCATCGGGACCTGGGAATTCCTAGCGTCGTCGAAGAGATAACAAATTTTGCTCGTAAACACAAAGATCGTGTTCACGGCCATTGTAACAGCACCGTCATTCAACTACTTGACGCGAACAATTCAATTCGTCGTCTGCAAAGGACAAAACCTTTTGACCTCGCTTCTTAGTATATGCCGGTCGTAAAAATAGCATGAACTTTCATTGGAATTTACCTGTCTAAAGCGCTACATTCTCTTTAAATTACATACGAACATCTTTTCCAAAAATCACGAGTCCCGTAAGCGAAAATAAAACTGCTGGATAAGCGTCGGCTTAGTTGTAGTATTTATCTTGAAGAGTGGTGTTTTTAATGAGTAAATATCTCACACTACCATAAGCACGCGCGGTCAGGCCTTATGGTGTCTTTAGAAGATTTTCACCCTCTTGGAAAAAAAAAAAAAAATTTCCGCCCAGGTTGTACTAACATTGTTGATTCTTAGATTGTTGCTTGGTAAAAAACAAGCTTTTCTTTTTTAGTGAAAAAGATAGCTTGAGTTTCTGCAGCATTCACTTTAATTTTCCACTCATCAAAGTAATTCATTAGAGTAAATAGAGATATTGAAATATTAATTGCGTTCTCAATAGCACTTTTAAAAGTATTCACATATTCATCCACATGCGTAATAGATGTGACGCTGTCGAGATTGACTTCGTGGCTTCCTAAATAAATACTGACTTCCCGTTTGTACTACAAAGTACTGGAAGGTGATCCGAAGATAGATCTTTTAGCACTATTAGATAATTAAATAACTGTGGAATGTTAGATAGAAATAGATCTAGGTAGAAGGGTTATCTATACTGTTATATGGGATATAAGTTGGTGTATTGAGATACATTATTTGAAATAGGTGACTCGAGCTAAGATCATGTAATTAATAAGTACTTCATGAATTTAAATCTCAAGCAGGTATCATACTATTAAAAATCATAATAAGCATGCAGCCTTTAAATACCACATTTTAACTACATCCCATATTGAAAATAACTGCAAACACTGTAACAGTGTGTATACCAGTCACAACAACCTAAACAAAAACGACAATGTGAAGCATTCTCTCTAATCGATCTGCAGCAGCGGCGTAACTATCTATAGGTAGAAAGTATCATAATGTTCAACCCGTGTTAGAAGCGCTTAAAAAACTGAAGTTTTCGAATGTCTTTTAGTTTGCTATACCACATAATAAGTAAGCATTGCTTGCGTTTTTGTTTTTATAAAAAAAAAAACAGAACATAATTTTAGCAACACCCTACCTGGGAACTGTTTTTTCTCCACCTCTTAAACCAAATAAACAATCAATTAAATTGGTTAATGATATATTTTCAATCCCTTGTAGAACTTTTACATAAAAACAGAATATTTAAGATAAAAGATATGAAAATAAGAGTTTAAATGGAATTTTTACCATCCATGTACACTTGAGAAGAAGTTCGCAGGAAGATATATTTTCTATTTGAAAAATTAAAAGTTCCAGTAGAATAAATATTTTCAATTTAAAAAATGTGTCATATGTTCCATAGGAATTAAGATAACGAAATTTAACTGTTTTTTGCAATCTTTGAAAACTACCGATCAGTCTAAACCAAATTTCATCGAAATCTGTTCAGGAGTTCTTAAGTTAGACGGCTAGCACCAACGGTCGGGCTCCCACTCGACGAATTTTTTTTCTAGTCTCCTATTCAATTATCGTTACTGACTGTTGATTTGCTAACAAAGATATTTTTACATAAAAATAAACATTTTGAGGCTGTCTACTTCTATTTCAGGTTACCATATTTCTAATACCTATTCGATGATAAACTTTTTCCCTTTGGAGCTGTACTGCAACAGTTCCATCGTTATGATATACTTACCTATACACAACACTTACTTTAATGCAGCCGCATAAAATCTCCCATTCCCATTCGGCACAAGTTCTTCAAAACATTTTCTGTGTTTATAGGTATACCCTATCCCATAGGGTATTTTAATTATGATACATAGTTTGTAACACAGAGAAATAGTAACGATAGAACCCCAAAAGTATATTCACTCGTATATATTTATGATCGGTATAGAAAGTTAAGTTGATCTAGCCATGTCCGTTCATATGCCCGTCCTGATATTGCACTGATGACAAGATGTCATCAGTGTCCATGAACTTCGGTAAAAATAAATAGTTACAGTCATGCCCATATTCTTATAAGAAATAAAGTTATAAAATCAGTTTTTTCTGATAAAATCGCGGAAGTATATTCTAAATAGAAAGATACACATAGCATTGAACTTGAATAGAAAATTTTAGAAACCACGCCAACTTGCCCTTCTTATAAGAGATGGGTTAGAAGATTATAGATAAGGTACCATACGACCCATTCCAGACGGATTATAACTTTCCAGTATGTCTTTTTTTCCTTATTTAAAATCGTTAAATCATACCCCATATTAAATAATCCCTCTGGGAATCCTATTAACATAACCAGCGAGCCTTTTAGGAAATTCACATTTAACATATCAAACAGCTTATGTAGATAAATAAAGAAAATACCGAATTTTATTATTATGGCCACTTAGAATACCCCCAACCAACCGACTTCAGCGAAACATCTAAATACCATGAGAAAATCGATATTTTTCTGGTTAAATGAAGCATAATCTATTCAAAAGTCGAAAGTTTAACGTTAGCAAAGGCATACTCGTACTATAGATGATAGAAGTAGATTTAGGTTAAGGTATAGAATTCTTGATAATGTGAATACGGCGTGCAATCAATATCATCCTCGACCTGGTGTACCTAAATCTTTCTCTGCCCGCCTATAAGAAAACTCCTCGATGATTATTTCCCGTTCAGGGGGTAGTTACGGATATGACTTATATGCGAGAGTTTTAGACAATAAAGTTTTATATGTTTTCTATCTCGAAATGGACTTTCACAATAATTTCTTGAGCCTTTAAATTGCATTAGTTAACCCTCCAAAGGATGATGTGACTAAGTACCATCAAGTCATGACGTGTGTTCGAAGATGATCATCTTCTCAAAAATTCATATATATATATATTTGAACAATTACAAGATTTGCCGATTTGACGTCTGTTCCTCGGGGAACACAAAATCGTTGAAAAGTTTTTATTGAAATTGACGAGATTCGAGTGTAATCTATTCATCCATTTTAACCCTTTAAGTGTATGCTTTTGGGGAATTGGATTTTATGTAGCAATTCCAGTATCCTACTTTTTTCTATTCTTTCAATACTCTTTCACAGTGAGGAGTCAAATCTACATACCAGTATGTATATAAAGCCCGTCCCTTAGCCTAATTGTGTTCCCAATTTGCCCTAAAATAATTTGAACGTTTATACTTTGACTGCAGATCTAACCAAACTATGCAAGAATTATCCCTTCCATATACCTCCTCCATTGTGTTAACTCCTAGTTGGAAAAGTAGAAAAAGTAATTTTAAATCCTCGACCAGTGTGTGGCTTTGGGGGTGTTTTCAGTAGGTACTTGTTTTCTTTGGAAGTTTATTTCTTTCCCCGCAGGGCGATAACTATCGTTCTTGTTCGATTCCGCTGTTGAAAACATTGTCGTGTCGGCAGTTTAAGCGAATTTTAGTACCGCATAAAAGAAAAGGAAAGCATTTCATCGATAATAACATAGCTATTCTATTGAAACAAAATTTGTTCTCCCTAAGAGAAAATTTATTGAATTCAACTAATGAATATTTAATGGCAGAGTTGTAAGTCGATTTTAGGTTATTAAATTTGCATTTGTCTGGTAAGTATTTGAATTCCCAGAGTTTTGCCGAGTCACAAGACTTGAAGGAGGATGAAAGTGATCAATAGGAAGACATATATTTAAGTTAAATGTTGAATTTTATTGAATGCATGTGAAGACATAATATATGTAAATAGGGCAAACAGAGAAGTTCTATTTTGAGTTAGAAATAGAAAAAGAGGATTAGGTTTCTTTCCATATTTCGATGATTCTTTTAATAAAAAAAAGCCAGAACTGCGGGTACCATGTTTAGGACGAGAAATTAATAGATGTTCAAACGTTTTCAGTAAATGTACACAAAAGTAACAATCCAGAAGTATAGTTATAGCCGGTCAAATATCGGTTGTTATACGAAAAATAGTCAGTTATTTTACACAATCTCTAACAGTATAAAATTTCTTGTAATCGGCAGCAATGCATATTACTACACCAATATTGTGCCTAAAAAAATAAAAACTAATCAAAATATTATTATCTTAATTAGCCAACAGTATGAGCGATTATTGTTCCTCAATTTGAATTCGTTTGTCATGGGCGGAGACTCAGGTTCGAGAACCAGAAACATTGAAATTTTTTTTTATTCACTATTTCAACAGTGGCGAATGTCCGACAAACATCCGATACTAAAACCGTCAGAAAACCCCTCCCAATTATGACGTTCGAAAAATCAAAATAAATATAATGTTCCATTAGTGTGAAAAAATATAGCAAACCCAATACGAGGGTACACGTACAGCAGCTGGCCCAGGTATTGTATGGGCTATGAGGAAATTTTTCGTTTACTTCAATAGAGCTACTGCCAGCTTTTAGAGAATGGTTATGCGATCAAAGTCGTAAACGTAGGCGACAGTATTTTGTAACGCGACTGTAGTGACTGCGGCCTAACGAAAAAAAAGGTGACAATAGTCCCCAAGTGGCAAGTAGACAAGACAAAATACAGGGTGGCCCGAAAGTCGTTTTCCTACGTATATCTGGAATAACTTTTGAACGAAAAGATAATAACTAATGAAATAAATTACAAATAAAAGTTTATTTCATGGAAATTTTTTACATTATGTATGGGAAATCATTTCGGTTAAGTGGCCACCATTAGAATGCATGCACTCATGGGCTCTCTTGATGGCACTTTCCATGACTTTTTGAAGTGTTGCCGGCGTAATTTGAGCGATTTCTGTGCGAATGTTGAGTTTCAGCTCCTGTAGTCTGTGTTTTGTTAATGTAAACTTTTTCCTTCAGGTAACCCCATAAAAAAAAGTCCGGAGTTCGGTGCGATTGCGGCGGTCATTCAAATTCACCGTTTTTTGGAAATTGTTCGCGCAACAAGTTCATTGTCTCACGAGCGGTGTGAGCGGTAGCTCCGTCTTGCTAAAACCAAATCAGCTCAGCATTGTTGTCTGCTTGCACAAGTGGAAAAAGGAAGTCCTGAAGCATTGTTCTGTAGCGGCACCCATTGACCGTAACGCTGGCACCCGCATCATTTTCGAAGAAATATGGCCCATAAATCTTACGCGAGGTTATTCCACAACAATCAGTAACACAAAGTGAGTGTAAGGGACGTTGATGGAGATTTTTGGGATTCTATGTGCCCCAAAATCTGCAATTTTGCTTATTCACAAACCCGCTCAGATGAAAATGTGCCAAATTCTTCGACATTCTCGGCGATATTTAGGACAGTTCTGCAGTAATTCAGAATTTTGTGGGTCTCCAGGATTGAGCTGTTGGACCAACTGGATCTTGTAAGGGTATAGGTGCAGATCTTTCCTCAAAATCCGATGAATCGTGCTACGTGGTATGCCTAACTGTGTTGAACGTCGTTATGATCATGATCGGTTGCAACACTTTCCCTAACGACCTGGATGTTTTCCATCGATCGTCCAAAACGAGGCCTACCCGAACGCCTCACATCTCCAACGTTCCCATATTGCTCAAATTTGGCCACCACAGCACGAATAGTGGGTGCTGTTGGAACATTTCTAACGCCAAAAAATTGCCGGTAGGCACGTTGAGTACAAATTATTGACTGGCTATTTTCAAAAACTAATTTAACAATTTTTGTTCGCTGTGCGATCATGTAGTGCTCCATCCTAAATCTCCCAAGTCTTATGTCTGAAACAAAAAAAAAAAATAACACAAAAATATCTATAAATACAAGAGTTATTAATTTTTTACATAGGAAAGAGACTTTTGGTCCACCCTTCAATAAACAACTATACAAAAAAAAGTAACCCGACGAATACCAACCAAACCGGAGATGCTGCAGATCCACATAAACAAAATTTATCGATGTAGATTTTATATACCTGAGTAATTTATACAATGTATCGCCTGCAAAGGAGTAAAAATCTGGAAAAAATTATTTAGTTTGTTTGTGGTACAGTCAATGGTTAACATATACATGTTGTATATTTCTTAGTAAACTTAAATATTTAAAACGACATAAACTTGATTAAATATACATACTGAAGCTCCCAAATTGCGAGGTTTTTTCTTTTTCTTCAACTACTACTCTCGCATTTGTACAGTCGAACCGATACTTTTCTGAGCCGTTCTCTTATGAATCCGAAATACAGTGCTGCCAGACAAAAATATGAAAAATTGTCCAAACCATCAAACAAAATCATCAAAAATCGTCATTCATATAAATTGAAGGGTATACTACTTTCCAATAGTATATGTGTATTATAGAAAACTTCAAACTTAGTGGGAGTAAAAATAAGAAAGAGAAGCGAGTTTATTAGAGGGTTAAGTTGTTTATAATATACGAGTTTATATACGTATTTGTAAATAAATAAAAATGACTTTAACATTTCAGTTATACATACGCAAATATTAAATTCAATTTATTTTATTCTTCAGTAATAAATACAGCCTTGGTCATAAATGAAAAGTACCCCCTATAATATTCGTTTTATAAAAAACTACTGCAGGTAGGTGAACTTCCCTGGATCTTTTACCCACTATTGGCTAAATTATGAGAAATTCCTGTGATTCAAAATCACTAGATTTTTTGTGTAGCACAAAATTGATATAATTGGTGCATCATTTCGAAAATAGTAGTGAAATTGTACACATCAGTTTTGTGCGAATATCTTATTATCCATTCATAGCATTTTTTTTGTTTAAATAATAAAATTAATCAATCTAAAGATTAATCAATCTACGCCAAAAGACATGAATTATGTTAAGCTCAAAGAGCCCCCATTGTCCCTTTGGCCTCTCAAGGCGAATTTGAAAAACTCTTAGCATTGGCGTGCAGCCATTCAATATGCTTTAAGGCTATACAGGGAGACTGGAGAGTATATTTCTAAGCCGCGCCCAGGCAAACAAAAAAGTCAATGGAAAAGATATATTCAAGCGTATTTCTTGACGTCTCGCAAGCCTTTGATAAGGTGTGGCATGATGGCTTGAATTGCAAATTACGACAAGTTCTCCCTGTATGCCTATACGACATTCTAGAATCATATCTCGGGAATAGACTCTTCCGTGTTAGACATAGAAATGAATACTCGAAGCTTAAAGAAATTTCGGCCGGTGTACCACAAGGAAGCATTCTTGGGCCTCTTCTCTATCTGTTATATACTCGAGATATACCGAAAGAAGATTACACTAACCTGGCTACGTTTGCCGATGACACCGCTATCCTAGCCGTAGGTAAAACAATCGAAGAAACGATTGCAAAACGCACTGAATAAAGTAAATAAATGGACGAGGGACTGGCGGATCGCCCTCAACGAATCTAAATCTGTTCACGTGAATTTCACTTATAAGAAAATTAATGTTTTGCCAATTTTCCTAAACTTGGCCCGAATACCTTTTGCAAACGAGGCCAAATATCTTGGAATGACACTCGACGCACTCCCAGCTCAGTATTGAGAACAAACTGCTTTTATACAAGCAAGTGTTAAAGCCGGTGTGGACTTACGGTATACAACTTTGGGGCTGTACCAAGAAAACAAACGCCAATATTTTACAAACTTTTCAAAATAAAGTGCTAAGAGAAATTGTCCACGCACCGTGGTATACTAGAAACGATGATATCCACAGGGATCTCGGAATTCCGACAATCGAAGCTGAAATTAAAAGCTTCGCGAGAAGCATAGAAACCAACTAATCGGACATGTCAACAATACAATCCTACAAATTCTGGATGAAAGCAATTTGCGCCGACTTCAAAGGACGAAACCTTTCGATTTGGCGAAATAGGAATCAACCGCGCCTAGATTGCGGAACATGCAGGATCTTTCAGTGGAAAGTAACCTGTCATTATAGAAGAATTGCTTGATAAGGTTCTTCTTGGTTGCAATATTTAACAAATTAAATCGCAGGGTGGTGTTTTTTTAGTCAGTAAGAATCTGACACTACTATGAGTACGCGCTTGCTATCCGCATAGTGTCTATGGAAGATTTTTCACCAACCGTCGGAAAAAAAAAATTCCCTTCAGGAACGCCAAAATGTTTATTTATTTATTTATTTATTTATTCCGATTGTGTGGTGCCCACAGTTAAGTTTGTTAGGGGTAGTTGCATGGTGTGATTCTACATGGTTTCAGAAGGCATAGGAGAGCTATTCACGTGCGAGGGAAGAATGAATAACGACAAGTATATTGATGTTTTAGAGACCTTCTTAAAGGCATTCTACTGTAAAATATTTATTTGGGAACAGGTCTCACTGAAGGATACTTTTTCAGCAAGATAATGCTCCATGCCACAAATCCCGAAAAAAGATAGAATGGTTTTCAAATCAAAACATTCAGGTCCTGTACAACTCAATCGGCAGACCTGAACCTGATTGAACACCTGTGGACACTTTTAATAAAGAGGATAAAGAACAATAACTCGGCATCCTTAGTAGGCCTATACGACAAGAATGGGACAACATCAGCTCGGATGAATGTTTTAATTTAGTTGCTAGCATGCCTAATAGAGTTCTGGCATAAAGGCCAATAACGGCCAACTAAATACTAAATTATAATATAAAAAAAATAATTGTTCGTCCACATACTAATTGTTTATTAAAAAGTTTATACGCATTGAATTTTTCAGATACAATGACATTCAATACATTTGCGTAAGGTGCTTTTCATTATGACCAAGGCTAGTAAAGGGCTTTTCAATACGGACATAACAATTTTGTATTTTAATACAAACTCATCCTTAAACTTTTTTTATAATCTGTCAATGTCAAAACGTCAGCCAATTTTCTAATATTATTTGAGTTAGTGAACTCTGGTTTATTGAAATTGTCCAGTATCAAAATGATAAACTCTTAATTTCCTCGTAGAAAATATGTAAATAGAAAAGCACTGACTATTGGCTACTAATTAAAACACAGCTAGCGATTGCGATAGCTTTCAAATATGTATAAAAAGTAATAAACAGTCTTTCATATTTTACAATGACAGAAAATCTCATGGCGCGAGTTCTCATGGGTTAAAATCAAGGACGTCCAAGGATACCAGACAACGTCCCCTCCATTTTCAACAAGCGTCCTCTTCTCATAATTATTTTTTTTCATATCTTTAACCATTTCCGGAATATTGATGTGTCTCAATTAAAAAAAACTCATCATATAAATATAACAGATGATAGTAGACAGGGACTTAGGCTGGCCATTGGCATACAATTTTCAGTTTTGCAACAGTTTAACTTGGTTAAGGCCATTCAACAAAGAAGAAATAAGAAAACAAAAACTCACTCACCCTTCCCAGTCAATGGCTCATTTCTGGACAAATTTGATAAATACACCCAGTTCTGTTTTTACACGAATTTTTTGCACGAATTTACTTTTACACGAATCAGAAAAAGAATTTAATTCTCTTTTTACATGATCTCTTTTTTTAAATAACACGAATGTAACGGCAACCAATTCTAAATTTGAGCTTTCCCCTAGTTTAAGTATGTAAGCTCAATAAGAAATTGATTTTGTTTGCATTTGGAGTTAAGTTTTTGCCGTGAAAAGTATCTTTCTCTCTTTGCTGTTTATTTGTGGAAGTGTAATTTGTTACTTTTAGTGAAAAATTATTACATAGATTGTAAGTTACAGTTTTGAAATTTTTTTCTTTATTTTTAACAACTTAAATTTTGGGCAGTCCTGACAAAATGGCACCAATAACAAAAACCAATAAAAGGAAGACCATTTCTCTGGAAACTAAAATTAAAATTTTAGATAGTCTTGCAACAGGACAGGGCGCAACGGCGATTGGTAAGCAGTTTGACGTGCACGAAGCTACCATAAGAACAATAAAAAAAAAAAAACGAAGCCGCAATTAGGAACTCAGTAATTTCTGGCACCAGCATAAGTTCTAAAACTTCATCATGCACAAGAGATGTCATTACTGAGAAAATGGAAAAAGCTCTTGTAATATGGATGGAAGATAACTCGTAGAAAAGAATACCAGTTGATGGAAATGCTATCAAACAAACAGCAATAAAATTGTATAAACGCATCCAGGAATTGAAGCCAGGCACTTCATCTCAGTCAAATAGAAGGTTTGAATTTTCTGCAAGCACGGGTTGGATGACTGGGTTTCTCAAAAGACATTTACTTCATAATGTCAAAATTAAAGGTGAGATTGCATCTGTAGATGAAACGACTGCAAGAGAATTTCCTCAAAACTTGATCTGATAATTAAAGATGGAGGCTACGGTCCTGACCAAGTTTGGAATGCAGATGAAACTGGCCTTTTCTGGAAAAGAGTGCCAAATAGAACCTATGTGTCCAAATCGCAAAAAACTGCTAGTAGTTTTAAGGTAGCTAAGGAACGTGTACCTTTTTGTTTTGCTCCAACGCTTCAGGCAATCGTATGTTGAAACCACTGCTGGTTAATCGGTCCCTGAAGCCACGGTCAATGAAAGGTGTGGATATCACTAAATTATCAGTTCACTGGATGGCCAATAAAAAAGCCTGGGTGACCGCTCACATCTTTATTGAATGGTTCAATAAATGTACCCGAAGTAAGGCGCTATCTGAACTCAAAAGGTCTTGAATTTAAGGTCCTATTGATTTTGGACAATGCACCCGGCCATCCAGTCTTGGAACATGAAAATGTGCAATTTTGTTGCTAGACCAAAGAATAATAGCAGCATTTGAAACCTATTACGTAAAGCAATCATTTCAATACATTTTGGACAAACTAAAACGTGAAAGAACACTAACAGTCATTGATGTGTGGAAACAATTTTCAATTATGGATTGCATCAATCAAGCTGAATTAGCATTGTTTGAAATAAGACCATCAACTTTGAATAAATGTTGGAAAGCTGTTTGGCCAGCATGTGTTAAAAGTACTGATACCACCCTTTCCAACACAACAGAATTTCCCAACATCATAACTTTGGCGCAGAAAATTGGTGGAGAAGGATTTGATGATCTAACTTAGCTCTTAGCGAATTTGAAATAATAGAGTGTGCCCTTGAGACGCCTGATTCCGACGAAATAAGCGATGATGCTGAAGATGAGCCCATTCTAAATGCACGTTTAATTAAAGATTGTCTTGACTTGGCCAATAAACTGGGCACTCATTTGACAACACACGATTCTAATGAGGAGCGAGCTGAAAGGTTTCAACGTGATCTAATGTTATTATTGGCCCCTTACAGACAATTATATAAGGGTTTAGTCAAAACAGGAACGCAGCGATTGATAACCGAATTTGTTTATAAAACCACTGAAGCTGGTGTTGAGACTGCTAATTCTAGCGTCGAGATTGAACAAATGGATCAAGAAGACAATGAACATAATATTTCTGGTGTTAGCAATGCTCTTGCACTTCTTTTGTCAGACGCCGACAACGAATAAAACTTTCACTCTGTTTGTACTTTTGAATTGTTACCCTTTTTTGCTTTCAATAATAATTCAGTTCATTATAGCATCCTGTACAATTTTATGAAATAATACGGGTAAGTAAGATAAAATTGCAAGGAATATTCATTTGGTTATTGTATTACTTGTGCTAGTCTGGACCAAATCTCTTGTTTTCCCATATATATACATACAAACTCCAGATTTTTTTTAAACGATTTTTTTTACACTAATTCTTCAGGAACGTATCTGTCGTGTAAAAACTGAATTAGGTGTATTCAATTTCTCACTAAAGAGAGTAGTGAGGCTAAAACAACCCCCATTTGATCAATGGATATGTAAACAAAGAAAGCTCAATTCAGAGGGCAACATCATCCATAGATGATGTGTTACAAAATAGTTTCGAAATCATTCAATTTGTGGCTAACTCAAAGTATAAAGTTGCAAAAAGTTTGACCTACGAGTCCTCACATATGCAACTAAACTATTCACTCGTCTAATGTTTACGATTCTGCATGGAAAACCAGCTCCTCAGCGCGTTCAACATAAAGGTTAGTATAAGTAAAGCATACGAGTAGACAAGCGATATAAATTGTATCCATTGATGAAATCGTATATTTCATATGTAACAGCCTGAAACAAACTGCATACAAAACCTTCTTCCTTTTATTTGCGTATAACACTCGTCTTTAAGGAGCTAAGCAAATCGTGAAATACAATTTTTTCAACACATCGACATTCATACATTCATTTTAAAAGTATCCACGATTCGTCGCAGGGTATTACTTCTGCCGTGGTGCACAGTAAAGAGCAAACAAAAAAATAAATCAAAGCGCAGTTTTACTCAATAAATATGTGATTACAACGCCCCCATTACTGCAGGCAGAACACTGTTGTGCATCAACCCGGGAAAAAAGCACACTTTCTATCGTCCAGCGGTGTCGAGAATTTTAGTTTGCCTGTTTTTTCTTGCATCCTGCATGTGAAACTTTTTTGAATAACTACTCATACACTGGTGATGCATCACCAGCGTGTTTGTTTGTTCAGAGTGCAGAAAATGTCCCTGGGGCCTAACAGTACCAAACGATTTTACTATAGAGAGGAAGGGTAGAAAAAACAGATCCCAAAGTGGAACATTCATACGACACAGAATACTCAGGGTGTAAGCAGTGCAACTTTGATATAAGTTAACACCGCAAACATTCATCAACCTAACACCTCCACATTCTACATACAGTAGCCAACCTGATGAGGAAGCGTCTGGTACGCCCAACACCTCCACATTCCAGCACGTGAGCATGCAACATGAGGTAATGTGTGGGAACCCATGCACAAGAAAGATGCCGTCTCATCAGAAAATAAATAGTATTTAAGATACATGAAAATTAGAAATGTTTAATTTTGTTGAGATAGAAGATAATCAACCATTATGATTCCATTTGAGTCCCAAAATACCGATGCCCTCTTTGTAGGTAGTAGTTCTTGGAGAAACTTAGATTTTATTCGTTTCTCTTTTTTATGACCGCTCGAACTTGCACCTTTTGGATTCCAAGTAAGCACCCATTATACAGTGGCCATCCTAAAATAAAACTTGCGAAAGGGCTCTGCAGACGTTTAATGGAAGTGCAATGAATTCAAACTGGGAAAACGTGTTTGTTATAGAATTTCAAGAGATGTAAGGAGGAAGGAATTCCATGAGGTATATCGTGCTATTGCAGAAATAGATACAAGAGCTATCCAAGGTCGATTTGTTGAATTGGAGTAGATAATTGTCACTGCCGCTTACTCGTACTTACTCCACACTCTACAAAGATGTCGATGCAATACAAAACTCGGTCAAATCCACCGAATTTAGGATAGAACAACGCTCCAGATATGGGTGCCACTAAATTCGGGTCAATGCCATTTATTTTCATTCTCACAGTAGTCATTCCAAACATTCCATTTAGTCAAAATAAATTAAGCAAAAAAAAAGTATATATAAAATATATATAGCTGATGGATGCTTCATCGTTTTTTGCGGTGAGAAGCTACCCCCTCAGGGACCAGTGCTTCTCTAGCTTTCCAACGCATTAACTTGGGATAAAATTGTGAGAGACGAAACTATGCTCCATTAAATTTCGTGTGATAAATTATTATTATCTAAGTATTTCTTACTAGTTATCGTGTAACGGAAGAGGAGAGCAGGAGGTGATTCCTAACGCGCACCTACAAGGGCGCATTTCAAATACCCTTCATCTAATAGTAAGAATCAGAAGTACTGAAAATTTAATTTTCTATTCATATACCATAAAAACCATAGTGAATGAAGCGGGATATTAACGTAGTCAAACTGAGAATACATGGAGTAGATGTTGAGGAATCGAATGGTTTGGCAATGTGTGGTATGTATATTAACCCAGACTTTCGGTGGAACTAGCAGATTATTGATACTGCAAAATGTGAAGTTAAATGCCTAGTATTCATTCAATTAAAAAAAGAAGAATATGCAGTTTTTTTTTTTTTTGAAAAACTAGAAAACAGATACATAATAGGTGGAGATTTTAATACCAAAAACGTTAACTGGGGATCCAGATTGACAACAACGAGAGGAAAAGAACGTTATGCTGCTATTCAAAAACATCAGTGCGAAATTCTCTCGACAGGAAGGCCCACTTTCTGGCCTACAGACAAAAATAAAATACCAAATCAATTGATTTTTTCATAATCAAAAATTTGTCAAGCTGTTACATACATATAGATAAGTTCGAGTATCAAAGCTTTGACCATTCACCTATAATTCTCCAAATGAGTGAACATATTACAAATGCGACTTTCAACTTTCAATTTATCACAAAATTACAACTTCGCCTATTATTACTTTTCCAATCTCTTCGTGCGGTTCGAAACCCAACTGCTCCTGCCTCGATCGCCATCTGTTCTTATATAGTCGCATTTCTTCTAGCAAATTCTTCGACCACTGGAACGAGAAAATTCTGATGTAATAATTCCAAGATGACAGCTGCAGCCAATAATCTCTTGTGGTTATAATTCTCTCTTAATTCCGCGACGTCGTCTTAGACATAATCCTTCTCTATCCGTGAACACGAACCTCGAATGTGTTCGGAAAGACACTTCGGAATGTGTTGCTTACTTTTGTGGGCGTGGTTATTATGCTACATTATGTTACAATATAATTAAAAAAACAAATATCAAAATCTTAACAATTAACGGAACTGATTGGCAAGCCTTTAAGATGAACTAAAAAAGTAAAATAGATTTAATGATACCTCTTATAACCAAAACTGATATAGAAAAAGAACTGCATAAGTTGGTCAGTTGCAATCGGCATGGGAAAGCACCCCCGCACTAAATATTAGGTGTGCAACTTGTCAATAGATGGCTCCAGCAGTAAGTGCTGGTCGATTTTGACATATCCAAAACGTCATCAACTTAGCTTAGACATATGGTAAATAAACTATTTTGACACATTAATGATTTTGTTTTGGTGTCATATACTTTTGCTTGTGTGAAAATGTCTGATTTTGTGCCAAATAATCGAAGTATCGACTTTCTTCTTTCATTTGAAGAAAACGGCCGCTGAAGCGCAACGAAAGCACCAAAAAGTTTACAGAGTTGGTGCTCTAAGTGAAACAACATGCCGTGATTGTTTCCGTCACTTCAAAGACGGTGATTTCGATGTTGACGACCGTCCGCGTGAAGGAAGATCAAAATCCTTCGAAGACGCTGAATTGGAGGCATTGCTCGATGAGGATCCATGCCAATCGCAAGAACAGCTTACTCCAGAATTAGGAGTTACCCGCTAAGCCATTTCCAAGCAATTGCATGCATTTGGAATGATTCAAAAACAAGGAACTTGGGTACCCTATGATTTGAAGCCAAGGGACTTTGAGCGTCGTTTTTTCGCCTGTGAAAAACTACTCCAGCGACAAAAAAGGAAGGGTTTTCTTCGTCTCATCGTGACAGGTGATGAAAAATGGATTCATTACAGCAACCCAAAGAGAAGAAAGAAATGGGGACTGCCCTGTCATGTTTTTACGTCGTCGGCTCGGCCGAATATTCACCCAGCGAAGATTATGCTGTGTATTTGGCGGGACCAGGTATTTTTTTTTTATAATTTGCGCGCGCCAAATGGGATATGAATACCATTAAATTATTTCGGGGCACGGGCGTTTGTATAAATTGAGAGAGAGAGAGAGAGATAGATTGGTGTAGTGGGTTTGGAACTTAGGTAGTATTAAGATTCATTAACTCCAAGTGTGGCGTCCAGATAACTGGGGAGCTTGTTTGTTTTGCTTTTTGTCGTTGCTCTTGATTCACAGTATTTTTTTCCCTCCACCTGATGACATCATCACGATCAAGTTGCATTTAAGCCATATGACCACCCTACTGCCAGTGTTATGCCTTCGCAGTAGAGTTGACTAAGCTTTCGCAATTGATCGACTTTTTTATTTATTTCAGACGAAATAAATAGATGACTATTGAGATCAGGATTTGAACCGTAAACCAAGAGCTTGACGAGCGTTGATGTTACCACTAACCACGGCCACCCTCATATCGACATCAATTGATGCGATTAAGCCGAGCACTGCGCAAAAAACGGCTACAATACGAGCAGAGGCACGAAAAAGTAATTCTACAGTATGACAATGCTCGGCCTCACTCTCAAATGGGAAGTCCTACTCTACCCGCCATATTCCCCAGATATTGCGCCATCCGATTATTATTAGTTCCGTTCGATGGCACATGGTCTGGCTGATCAGCAGTTCCGCTTGTATGAAGACATCAAAAAATGGCTTGATTCGTGGATAGCCTCAAAAGATGAACACTTTTACCGTAACAGTATTCGAGCTCTACCAGAAAGATGGGAAAAAGTTGTAGCTAGCGATAGACAATACTTTGAATGTTTCATTTGTAACCATTTTTTCAGAATAAAGTTGTATTTTTAACTTAGTTGCGCACCTAATAGAAAGAACTTAGTTGCGCACCTAATAGAAAGAACACAAAAAGAAACTACACGAAAGAAATAAAGGATTTAGTAGCAGATAAAAGGATAGCATGGCAGAAAACAAAAGCTCCACAACATAAAGCCAAGCTAAACAACATCTGTCAACAACTAAGAAGAGAAATTAAAAAAATTAAAGAAGATTCAATAAAAAGTTACCTCAGAAGGTGAACAGCTGAATACGTAGGTAACAAATTACTCTCTATGGAAAGCAACAAAAGGATTAAAACAGCCTACTATGCAAATACCTCCAATCAAAGCAACTGATGGAAACTGGATAAGAAACGATGAGGACAACGCCATTTTCTCCACAGACTACCTAGAAAACAAATTTAAACCACCAGTTGAGAATGAAAATATACACCCTACGTTAATAGGACCTTCAGAAGAAAAAAGCGAAGATATTCTGCTCACAACTCCTAACGAAATACGCAACTTAATTAAGCATGAAATAAATGCAAAGAAAAGTCCTGGATATGACCTTATATCTGATGTCGTATTAAAGAACTTACCAAGGAAGGCAATAATTAAAATAACAAATTTAATAAATGCCACATTTAAGATTAAATATGTCCCTAGTTTGTGGAAGGTTGCTGACGTCCTAATGATTCTCAAATCCGGTAAACAGCCAAATGAAGTGTCATCTTACAGACCTATCTCGTTATTGTCAATGATATCAAAAGTGTTTGAGAAAGTACTCGCAAAACGTTCAAATAAAATAATTGAAAGGAAAAAGCTGATTCCGAACCATCAATTTGGTTTTCGAAGGCAGCACTCTACGATACAATAGGTACACAGAATTACGAATAAAGTTGAAGAAGCACTAGAAAAAAGGAAAGTTTGCTCGGCTGTATTCTTAGATGTGGCGCAGGCCACAAACTGAGATGTATGTTGCCAAATCAGTATGCTTCCATTCTGAAATCGTATCTAGATGGAGGACATTTCAGAATAAAACAAAAGAATACTTATTCAAAACTAAGAGAAATAAATGCGGGCGTACTGCAAGGTAGCATACTGGGCCCAATATTATACTTATTATTTACTAGTGATATTCCTAAACTAGAAAGCTATACTATGGCAACAATTGAATATGATACTGCAATACTAGCAATAGGAAGAACCAATGAAGAAATTGGCAAAAACAAAATCTGTGGATGGACTGAAAAGTGGTGAATCAAATTAATCGAGTCCAAATCAGTCCATGTTGACTTTACTAATAAAAAAAATTTGAATATATACCAATTATTATAAACCGAAAAATAGTTCCATGCGCTAATACAGTGAAATATTTAGGTATGAATCTAGATGCAAAGCTGAGATGGAGATGCAAGTAAATAAGATAAAAGAAGACTTAAAAATCAAATATAGAAAACTGCACTAGCTGACGGGAAGAAACTCATCCGCATCAATTTTGAAACCAACATGGACATATGGAATCCAACTATACTATAGTATTATAAATGCACCTTGGTACATAAGGTAAGTAAAGCTAGAAGAGCATATAAACTTAGATGAAAGCAAACTACTGCATAATGAAAATCAATTACTAAGGCTTAAAGGAATAAAACCTCTCGATTTAATTTAATGTAAGAAAAATAAAAATTGATTACTTACATATAAATACATAGTTATAGCACAGTCGAATCAAAAAATTACCAGGAGGTGAAACTCATTCAAAGACTAAGATGTCAGAAAAAAATTGCTTATTAGTCCAAGTGACTAGTTCGCAATTATGTGGGAGGTGGTTTTAGTCGGTAAAAATCCGGCATGCTGATTACTCGAATCATCTCCTGCCTCTAAAAAAAAAATCCCTAGTATTCATCAAAAAGGTGAAAACGGGTGTATCGATCGTATATCGTTATTTCCACCACAAATGTTCGGATGAAAGATATAATTGTGTCTCACTTGGCCACCTATGTAATCGTAGTAAACGTCTAGCATTTTTTTCACAAGCATACATATAGGAATCATAGCAATGTTCCTTCTAATGAAGAGCGGCACCGAAAAGCGAGAAGAAGAGCACCTATCAAAGACTCAGACATGACCTCGAAAAAAGTTTGGACACAATCTCGACAATATTTAAGGTCACGGAAAAACTATTGCATCTTAGATAGACACCACATCGAACAGATCATAACGAAGAGTGTACTCTGTGCAACCTAACGACGAGAGAAGATGTGCATCATTTTGTAGGAACCTGTCCCATTCTAGGGTAGATTCGACGAGCTGATTGGGGGAAAAGTACGTCAATAGCTATTGAAACCCTAGATGCTTTAAACGGACAGGATTGGAAAATGCCGTATAGATATGTAAAACGTGCTCTGAAATATCGCGCTCAAAACTTAAATGAAGCATTTTAAATAAAACATTAATTTATTATATGTCATTCATTTATTATTGTATATTAACTCAAGAAATCTCTTTTTGCTGGCTGATAACAAATTGTATTGTAACATAAGTAAATTGAAGAAAAATAAAATCACATACTACTACTAATACTACACCTAGGAATCAGCTTTCCTGCGCACGGATCACCATAGATCATTCTTTTAGCCAACCAACATGAATTTAGAACGACTTACCTTCCTCAATATTTTCTTAACCCTATAGTATGCGAAGTTTTAAAATTACCGTGTTTCATTACCTTACTCACTTTCCTGCCCTGAATAATACGAGTATTTAACTTTTTCCTTTCACTAGGTCACTGGGTTTTCCAATTTTCTAAGTTCCAAGCAGTGGAGAACATAAAAAATAAAGTGCTTGACGGGGTCGCACATACTTGCACCTATGCATATGTTGATTATCTACCAATTACTTAGATTTAAAATTCAAACGTAATTAATCAAAAAATTAAGAAAATTAGTATATCATAATCTGTTGTTGTTTAAATATTGATTTCGAGCAAAATCGGTTAAGTCAAAGTCGGGAAATAACAAATTTTCGAAAACCAGCTAATAAGTAATGCACCATTATACGCATTTTTTGGCAAAAAAACCTGGTATTCCATCTGTCAACTATTAAATTTTAACAAAATCTTCATAGCCGTTTTCGAGAAAATCGATTTTGCCGTTAATTTTGAGGTTGGAGTGAAAATTCCGATTTCGCCTCGAATTTCGAACCCACTGACTCCGGATATGAAGTTTGAAGAAAATCCGTCCAGCTGTTCATGCTGCAGTCGGACATATACACAGACAGACAGGCAGATTCTCCATTATAGTAATACCAAGATTGGTCAGAATCTCGAGGTCGAATTTGTTCATAAAACCAGTACTTGCCCTTATAAGTACAAGTAAAAATAGCTTCATGTAATCGAATCGTGAAGCGGGGGAAGTGCGCAGTAAAGAAGCTCATTTTCCAGGATTGAAGATTTCCTATTTTACAGATTTTGGATTCATTCGTGATAAATATTTGAAATATTTTTTTTTTCTTTACCGGTAATTTACATCAACCATTTTAGAGTGTGGAAATATACGGAGCTAGGTGGTTTATTTATATATTTATTTAAAGTTCAATGATTTCCTAATACGCAATAAGATACGAGTACAATACCTTGAAGAGCATAAAATAGTTCATTTTAATTTACTCGTAACAAAGCTAATTTGATTTGAAAACGATAAAAGAAAATAATTAATATTGACAAGAGATAACCATATGCTTAACTATTATTAAATAAATGTATTTTTAGTTCACTTTTAAATCTTGAAATGTTGTCTAGAAGAATACTTCTAATACCGAGAAGTATTAGAGAAGTATATTAGTTCCACAAACGAATGGAGTTAATAAAAAACTTACGTTTCGATATCAGACAAAAATGCCGAGGAAGAATTAATTGCCGGGATCTGTTTGAGGAAGAAAATCGAATTTGTTCATAAAGACATGCAGGCTGATGAGGGTGGACGAGGTGTAGTGGCAACATCATCGTTTGTCATGCTACAGGTTCACGGTTCGAATCCTGATGTCAATAATCATCTATTTATTTCGCATGAAATAAATAAAAAGTCGATCAATTGCGAAAGCTTATGTCAACTTTACTACGAAAGCATAACACTGGCAGTAGGGCGGTTTTTTTTTCCATTTTATTATTAAATTCATTGTAACTTACATGCTGGACAAAAAAAAAAGCTTAAAACTTGCTTTACTAACTTAGCTATTTTATTCTAACTTACTGGCCCTATGCTGGCGCTCTAAGCTAAACCTAATACTTAGAACTATGTCTTTCGACGTAAAGTACTTGAAAATTTTCTATTTATTTTATTCATTTAATTCATTTATCAGTAGGGCGGTCATATGGTTAAAATGCAACTTGATCGTGATGATGACATCAGGAGGAAAAAAAAAAAATACCGTGAATCATGAGCAACGACAAAAGCAAAAACAAACAAGCTCCCCAGTTATCTGGCCAGCCACCCTTGTAGTTCACTGGAACTTAATACCAGCTGAGTTTCAAACCAACTACACCAATCGGTCTTTCTCTCTGTCTCTTCCCCTTTCCTCAAAAACGCCCGTGTCCTAAAATTAGTATGAGGATATTCATAACCCCTTTCACACGTGCAAATTATAAAAAAAAAGAAAAAAAAAAAAATTTGTAGAATATCTGAAAGAAAACTTAGCATGCTAAATTGGAAAAAATTTTCGAAAGTCATGTTTTGCAGGTACTTAGCGTAATTTAAAATTCGGGATTGTCGTCGTGCTGTTAAAAGCCAAATTGAGTTTTGCTTTGGAGATGTTGCTGCAGTTGTGAAATATTTCACAACCGTAAGTAAGTACAGGCATAGCCAGAGCTTTTGCAAGTAAGGTTATTGTTTTAATTGGGGTGAAAGAGTGGGAAGCCCATAGCGTATGAAGTACATCGTAAGTCTTCCCTGCGACAAGATTGACGTGATTGCCCCAATTTAAATTTCGATCGATTCAACATAATGATTCAGGGAAAGTAAGAGAGATCTAGGGGTGTTTTCGAGATGACAATGCACTTTGATTTTTTAAGATTTAAAAGAAGGCCATTGGTATTTGTAATTCGTAATGTGCTCTGTTGAACCCAGGGGACAGCTTAAAATGAGCTGCACATCATCAGCGTACATTAATATTGGAACAGTATTTTGCATAAAATAATATGGTCAACAGTGTGGAATGCTTTAGAAAAGTCTTATAGAGCCAACAATCATACATTTCCTCCATCCAGAGTATACCGTATAACTTCAGAAATACTTATAACAACAGTGATACAGTTTTTGTCGAAAACCAAATTATTAGTAAGACAGAATGTTATTGGCTGTGAGGTACTGACTAAATTAGAAATTGGTCTGAATTCGTCATCTCTAGGTGTCTTGGGAATGGGCATACCTTTGGCCGATTTCTATTGCACCAGAAAAATCCTTTTGGTTAAAATTGAGTTAAAAATATACGTTATGTTTACATAAACGGGAAAGACAATTTTTTAGAAAAGTTGGTTCAAAGGATGGACCTCATCAAGGCAGATACTAAGTAAGCTTTTAAATATATCAGCTCTGTTTAGTGCTGAAAAGCAGAAACTTGAATAACTAGCAGAGGCAGATAGATTTTCTAAACAGTTTGGGGATACGATTGTTTTATCCAACAGTCTGTGAGGATCTGAACCGAAGGATCAGTGCATTAGAATTTAACAACATCAACACTATGACTCTTCTATTTACTAATGCCAGCATTATGCAGATTTATCTACAAGAGTCCACCGCCCATAGAAGCATTGAATCGACTGGAATGCCATTTGGCTGCACGTATCTCCAACACAACTTTGTTGTGGAGCGATCGGTAAACAGCTCGATGCTCTTCCAGATGAAAATGTTTCCAACGACTATTTGCAGGATCTCGCTGTAGCATAATTAGACAGATTAGATTAGTATACCAAGGTGTAGTGTTAGAAGAGACGGTTTTAGTTCTAATGGGAACGTGGTTATTATAGAGCTGTACAATATTAGCATTAAGAAATTCAGCTTGGTCATTAGGAAAAAGAAAATTGTAAAAAATGTTAGAGATGATATTTCTACCGTGCTCCTCTAGACGGGAATAGGTGATGTTCTTGAAACTCCTATAACTAAAAGACTTCGCAGAGGCTGCAGTATCAGGGGCTTTATTTCCGTTACTAACTAAGAAAAGATCTAGTAATGCAGAGGATTGTTCAGAGAAATGAAAAGGAAAAGTTGTATTGACTGGAAACAAGTTAAACGAGTCCATTCCATCTGTGAGAAAATTATCATTGTGGAGGTTGCAGTTGAAGTCTCCACATAGGATAACATTGGGACAAGTAATACAAATGAAGCTTAAGTCTCATCATTGACCAATTCCACAAATTCATACTCAATTTCGCAACCATCTAGAGAATGACTCCTATCACAATGAAAAACTTTATACCCTCTGAGACAACATGTTTCATTTCAGAAATGCGCACCACATCAACAGCCGAATCCTCAAACAGATTGCGAAACTCTATAATTTTATGTAGCAGACTGTGTGCATTAATGTGACAAACGTGAAGGCAATGGCATTGGTTTCTTAGTACTTTGATAATAGTACTGAAACTTTGCTCCATATTCAAGGTATCAGAATAAATACAAAAGAGGAGTGGAGGACACAACAATATTTTTACAAAATAAGAAGTTTTGAGAAGAAAATGTAGCAAAATTAAAGATTAAAATATAATGAAGAACTGTAAATTACTTTTAAGTTAAAAACAATTATGGCAAATACTAATTAACATCATCCGAAATATACGCTATAGATAGGTGTGTTCAATTCAATCTCGAAAGAAGATACAAAAAATGCGACAAAGCAGTATTGTCAGACAGTCAAGCAGCTATCAAGGTACTTGACTCCCATGTCATTACGAGTATATCAAAACTTGTGTGGGAATGCCTATACAAACTTAATGAATTGGATAGCAGTAACAGGGTAAACCTCTATTGGATCGCTGGCCACGCTGGAATAGAAAGCAAAGATGAAGCAGACTCCTTGGCAAGACAAGGAGCAGCAGAATCCTTTATTGGACCTGAACAATTCTTTGAAATAGGAAACCACACCATACGCGAAGAATTCAGAAAGATGAAGAAAGAAAAAATTGCGAAAACCTGGGACAACTTCTGGGACACTACAGCTGGAAGAGATTCGAAGAGCGCATCTATCTTAACAAGTATAACCTACGTATCCTAACAAGCTTTCTAACGGGGCACTGCAAACTCGGGGAGCATTGAAGGAAACTAGGTATAACAAACGAAGGCCTTTGCAGATTCTGCAATGAGATCAGTGAGACACCAGAACATCTTCTGGAGCCTTGTGGGGCACTGACCCAAAAGATTGAAATCTATGGGCAAGTACCAACTATCAGATGACGATATGCTCGTACAAACTATAGATCCACTTCTCATTCTCAGATTCCTAAAAGAAATTGGATTAGAGAGGGTGCTCTAGAGTGAACAATCCTTGCCAAGGCAAAGAAAGAGTGTTTAACCCTCGATAAAAATTTTGAATTAATTATATTCTGAGAGAAACTCTAATGAGGGAAAAATCTCTCCTGGGTATTAGCAGGGGGCACAATAGACCATTAGGTCGCAGTGCACAAATAATAATAATAATAATTAACATCATTCAAGCTGACAATGTTTTCAACATCCTCAAAGCATTCGATTGCTGATTACGCTTTGTTAAGCATTCGAGGTGGATAGTGCAGGAGGAATTAATCCGATGCGTAGTAAACACAGTTCCTGTTCGCACGATCGATTTCAGCACAGTGTTACGGTCATCCGGTGGTGTTGGATTTGACGATGATACAAGTGTCTAAATTAAAAATGTACGCCCGATTTACGTCGACCGAGTACGGTACTCTGAAAAGTAGTGCAACATATTCCACCGTACGATTTTCTTGTGCGTGGAGCGATTTCTTAACCGCAGTAATAACCGCTGGTGAAATTATTTTTTTAAATCCATTAGTTGCGATGTTTTCGAGTTTGTTGCTAACGTGAGTTAACGACGACTTTGTACCAGTGATTCCGAATTAGAGGTGAGGTGTAACGATTCGAGGTGAGCAACTTTAATGTTTAATTAACTTACAGAGCTTTTTAGGACATTGATTTGCTGATCTAGTTTTAGCGATATTCTCGCCTCTGCATTAGATATTCAGCTAATGATATACTCACTTTGCTTACGTAGCCCGTGATTTAGTTTTTCCCACATACTGTTGTCCTCTGCTGTGCGTTTTTTGGTAGATTTAGAGAGCGAGGAACACAATGGTGTTGAAGGAAAACCGTGGGTGGTTTTAAGTAGAGATGTGACGAATATCCGGTAAGTATTCGGTACCCGGCCTATCTGGTTTCCTTTAGAATATCCGGCCGGAGTCGAATAATCTTTTTATATCCGGCCCAATACTGGATAGTCGTTTTTTCAGTAAAAAAAAAACAACAAAATATTAAGTTTTATGATCTGATTGATTTTATTTAACATATAATAAATAGGTGGTTTATCTAGCAATTTAATATTGGAAGTTTACTAAAGTCAAATTATGGTGAATGAAAATTATTTTTTGCATTCAGGGGTAATAAATGATTACGTTTGTTTTCGTATGCGTCAGAAAAGAGTCTCTCACTGTATACACTGCTACATGGAGATGAAAGAATTGGGTACTATCTTCCATTTACTGACCACCAAGCCCAAGGGTCACTATTCCGTTCAAGCCTAACTATTTTGAGATATAAGTCAAGCTCGTTGGTGGTATCACTTTTGGTAGAAACTCAATCTGACTATTGCCTTCCGCAACCCCTTTAAAACAGTCCCAAAAAGTCTCATGAATACTATTTTCATCATCAGCACGAGTTTTATTTTTTTTTTTTGTTTTGTTTCAGGGTGAATCTCCTGTTTCCTCACTACTTAATGAATCGTTGTCATCGCAGCTCATTCGTTAATTATCCAACAATATTCGTTGGCTGGCTCTCTCAGCCTGAACCGGTCCAAGGAAACTTGTCTTAAACCTTGGGTCCAGAAAAGTTGCTAGCAAGTAATTTAAATCTCCATCAATGCAATTAAATCGATTTTTAAATTCAGTTTTCAATGAACCAATCATGTCCATTAAATTGTAATTTTTTGTACAGTTTCTTCTTTTTCAAGGTATCTTATTAATGTGGCAACATGTGGTATTACTTCTGAGGTGCAAGAAAGACCAGAACTAGTTATTTCCGTTATTTTGTTCAAAAGGTTTAAGAAGTCTTATACACTGACACGCTGTCAAATTATATAATGTGTCGTGGTCAGCAATGTAAAGAGAAATCTCTCGCTTCTATTCCAATATCCGTTCTAGCAAATAATAAGTAGAGTTCAAACGTGTACTAATATCTTGGATTAGTTGATGTTGTGGCAAATGTAGTTCCTGCGCTGTATATTTGCTGTGTAAAAAATAAGAATATCTTGTGGAGGAGAAGGAAAAAAAGCATGTTTAAGTTGGTTTAACTTGTACCGGTCTGATTTGAGTATCAGACCATCAAACTATTATATTTTTAATTTGGGCAGATACCCGGGCGCCGAATATTCGGCTATCCGGCCTAGCTGCAGGCCGAATATTCGATATCCGGTATCCGGCCAAATCACTATTCGGTACAACTCTAGTTTTAAGTATTAATATGAAAGTACTGGATTGGAATCCTGCTTCATTCTCCAGCCCCTGCATATTACCAATCTGAACTATGGGTTGCTTTTTAATACTGATTTACTCTATATTTTTCAACTAATGTGATTCATTATATATTAAATGAATTCTAATTAAGTTTTGTCAAATTAAACCCAATTTTCAAGATTATACCTAGTTGTACTAGCTAGCTCTCATGAAATAGGTATATTTACGAAATAATCAAACCAATAATTAATAATCAAAAGGGAAAATCAATTCGCTTAATGATTAAATTCATCATCACCTATTAATTTGCTCTGAAACATAATCTAAATTATTTAAGATCAAACATAATAACACACCTATTCATACAATAAAAACCTCCCACACACCAATCGATTTATTCATGATAATGACCATTATCTATTCCCTTCTCGTGCTGTGCATAAAAACGGGCGGTAATAATTTCACCACCCACAGGAGTTTCAATGAAAAATGAGATTTAACGCACAATTGTTGCACGTAATAGCTATCAAATCCTATACAGACACACAAAAACAAAAAGTGGACATGACTTCAACAAAATGTGATTGATGATACCCTGTTAGATGAGAGAAGGCGTGTTCACCGCATGACCAAGTTGCGTTTTACACCTATTTTCAGTGCTAGGTTAGGTTACATAAGTGGGTGCCCTTATTGACAGATGTCAACTGGTCATTTAGACCAAATAGAGTCCATTGTACCTCATTTGTTTGAAAACCCTGGGAACCTAAAGTTTTAGACTGCTAGTTAAACCACCCAGATAACTATATGAATCTGAAAAGGTTTTTACGCCCAATATTACTTAGGTTCTCCAGACCTGAGAAGATGCTTCTACCAAGAGCGGTGCTTTTTTTAAGGGCCAGTGCAGGACAATCATACAGTAGATGACGAATAGATGTTATTTCTTCCTCGTCCCTACAACTTCTACAATAGTCATTGTATAAGCTGCATGATGGCCCACCGAGCAGTGTCCAGTCAAGATGCCAACGACTATTCGAATTTCAATACGACTCTAATTTATTAGACCAATAGATCTTTTCTTTTCGAATACTGGCCATATGGATCTAGCGCTTATTAGCCTTCTTAATGGATTCTATGTCTATTTTCTTATAGAGTGTGCTAAGCGGTGTACTAGTTTCTTTTAGGGCCTGTGAAGAATTTAAACCGGATCCGTTTCTAGCCAGCTCATCCGCCTTTCGTTCTCGGAGACATTTATATGTCCCGGTACCCAATATAGGGTCACAGTGTTGAATGTTGATATCTCATTTAGTTTTATTTTGCACAGTTTTACCACCTTAGATTATCGTCGTTGATTGCAACATCTTAATGGCTGCTTGACTATCTACATAAAAATTAATTATTTTTCCTGAAATATCTTCCTATATAATTATTTCTACTGATTGCTTTATTTATTGCGGCGACCATTACTCAGTCTAAAAGGGAGATTAGTATTTCGAGATTCTAAGTAGAACCCAGTTCTCGAAGGATCCATTTTGGATCATAGATGGCCAGTTAATTTTTAGTGTCGATTCTACTCTCATTCCATTCCTTACTGCTGCAAATTCTGATAAAGAATCTCCGGTTGCAGTCTGAAATTGGGGTGATGTAGTCCATATTCATCTGGACTTTCGAAATACTCCAACAAGTTAGGACTGAGGCGTGACCATAGAGACACGCTGTCCAGAGACCTTCTTCCCTGAGTCTCAGTGCAGTTCTGGCTGACGGGCTTACGCAATAAATGTCTAGTGGGAGAAGATTTATTATCATTTCCAGAGCTGCCATTTGTGTTGATCTCATTGAGCCTGTATAGCCTCGCCGTTGAATCCTCGTAACACTCACCAGATAGCATTTCTTTTCGAGCGCTTTCCACCACACAGTTGATCCATATGTTAAGATGGGTCTTACCACCGCAGTGTATAACCAGTATACCACTTTTGGTTTAAAGCCCCATGTTTTTTATCGAAAGCCCTTCTACATGCATAAATAGCTTAATAGGATTTCTTGATTTGGTCATCAATGTTTTCTTTCAGCTTAGTTTGGAATCTAATATCACTCCGAGATATTTTTCAGTTTGCAGATCAACTCTACTCATACGAGGGTATTTGTATGTTGGCATTGACCAAAACCAAAACCTAGACCTTTGACCCAAATATTCACAAATAGCTGAGTATAGTAAAGAAATTGACAGATACCAGTATTGTAACGTTGTCAGCATACGTCGTTACATTGTAACCATTCATTTCTAAAAGTTTTACTATCTTGTCGACCAGTAGAAGCCATATATGTAAGTTGCAATCGAAATCCACCTTGGTTTACTTTTTTCCGGCTACTAACATCTCCTACGGTCGAGTTGATTATGCGACTACTAAGCATCTGCTCAACCTATCTGTATATAGCCGTACCTACATATACGGACCTTATTCAGACTATTTACTATTTCTTCAGGAGCTAATAATCCCCTGAATTAAAAAAAAAAATTATTATAGTCACCTCAATGTCTAGAAAGGCACCCAGGGTGAATTATTTGACTTTTCTCTTTCGTGTAGACTACCTTATGGAGTGCATTATCTATTGATTTACCTTTCATGTACGCATTATGAGATTTCGATAAGTTGCTATTAAGACTTATTGGTATGTAGTCCTTTGGTGTGATTTATCTTTTCTTTTTGGTATAAATGTTACTCTCACCTATCCCAAAGATATTGAAACATAACCTAGTATGAAACACCATTCGTATATGTACTTGAGCTAGAATAATAGATTCCCCAGATTTTTGTAACGTTACAGGATGTATCTCATCAAGTCCTTTTGCTTTATAGGGAGCAAAAGTTTTGATTATCCACGACATTTTCTGATCGTCAATAATTTTGCAAATTGTATCAGTCTCTAAACCTTCTGGTATAGCCTCGGAAGCCGGATTAGATACCCCTGCTTCTTCATGCCCAGGGAAGTGATATTTTAGCAGAGTTTCCAGTGTGCTCTCGTAAGAGTCTGTCCAGCTACAATCATAGTTAATGACCTCTGTAGAGGTGCCTTGGTAAGGATCTTTCTCAGATGAGCCGAAATAATGAGACAAATAATAGTACAATTTAACAATTTCAATAAATTGAAAGATTTTAAGTAAGGTGTATATATAAATTCAATTTAAGTCCAAAATTACATGGATTTATTATTACTATTATTAAGCTGAGGCAGAAAATATGATTAAAAACTTTCTGTTAACATTTTCTTAATAATACGAGTAAACCATTGAGCGCTGTATAAATTCAAAAAGCGCACTCCAACCTCTGGCTCTATTTAGAAACCTTAGTGTTTCTTCTTCTCCTAAAAAGTTTGCTTCTATCTCTTGACTTCATATAGGATTGGACACTGACCCAGTAGATGTACTGCAGATTTCTCAGTAAATGGGTAGATCCGGTCTATGAGGCACATAATTTAAGGGTAATATTTCTTCTCTCTCTCTCGGAAGATGGTTGAAATCATGTTGGAACATGTTTTCTATTTTCTGCACCTAAATTGAAGTTCAGTCTGGTGTAATATTGCCTATGCTATGAAGACCTTGGTCAAGGTAATATACTCTTCACGTGATTTTTCGTCTACGGCGGATAGCAGTTTATATAATTGTGCTCTCAATTCAGCTACATTATTCACGTCCAATCTTAGCGCAGTAGTATCCTATCCTTTACAAAATTGAGTTTGGTGTTATTAAGAATTTTGCAAATGTTTGGCAATCCAGAATAAATATATAACATATAGCTTAGCATCGTAATGCCTCATTTAACAAGACTTTAGTTTTTCGAACTAGTGCCTACAAAATCGCTTAGAGCTCAATATCACCAAATGCCAATCCATTCACGTAAGCACTACGTGTGCTCCGCCCGCCCGCCTTTACCTTCTCCATGGTCAACCTATATCCATCGTCCAATCTATACGCGATCTTGGAATATTGTACGATAGGGAACTAAATTTTCGTTCACATATTGATGAGATAATTCGTAAAGCTAACTCATCACTTGGCTTTGCCAAACGATGGTTCAAATAATTCTCCAACCTTTACGTGACCAGATCCCTCAACATTACCTTTGTTCGCCCCCTCCTTGAATACGCCAGTCAAGCGTGGTTCAGCAAGGTAATGTGACCAGAATCGAGAATTTTCAACGTTGATTTCTTCGATTTTCCCTTCGAGGTCTTATTTGGAATGATCCATTTATCTTGCCTTCCTATCAAGACCGCCTCAACTTCATCAACCTGAGTACCCTAGAGAAACGCAGAGATGTTGCAGATATTCTTTTCATTCATCGACATCTTTCAGGCTCTGTCGATTGCGCATCTCTTTATAACTCAATTTATAATAAATTTACGATGCCCTCGTCTTTTCTATCTACCGTCCAACCGCACTTCATATGGACCTAATGAACCAATTTCCCATATGCTGCAAAATGTTAACTCAATCCTCACCCATTTTGATTTTAACCACAGCACTCCCTGCCTCAAAGCCGAACTCCTTCAGCATTCTCCTTAGCTTTAAGTCTTAGTTTTAAGTTTTAGCCCTAAGTTAGTTGTAGCTTGTAATAAGTCAAATAAATGGGGGCTTTAGCCCCCACCAAAATTGTTGATGGAAGTTTGTTGTTGCTTTTAAGCGTTACACCTAGGTATTCAAATTCCTTCACTAAATCGACCTCCTGTCCTTTAGAATACCATTTTTCGTTTGCTGCATATCTTCAGTGCCCTTTTCGAAAAATCATGATTTTGGACTCTCTCCAACGTGCCAATCATTTGGGGTGTTTGTCGAAAGAACTATGTCATAAGCATACAATAATGCCAGGACAGGAATACCTAAATTGGTCAAAAAGCGTTTCACCATCCCACACAGCTATCGTGTCGGTTTTGTACAAAGCTCTTAATGTTGCCATGATCTTAGAAGACATTTCTAAGTTCGAGAGTTTGTAAAAGAGATTTTTCTGGTCTTATTAAATCGAACGCTGGTTGAAATCAATAAAGAAGGTGGATAATTTTGTATTGCGCTGCAGGTACTCGTAAGTCTGGGCAAGATTCGATATTAAGAAGACTTGATCCACTGTGGAATATTTAACTCGAAAGCCTGCCTGAAACTCATTGAGTAGCCTCTTATCGTTAACCCATGTAGTTAATCTACTCCATAAAGCTTCATTGAAGTAAGTAAGGAAATTTAATGTCGAAGAAAAGTGGGAAGATAATAGAAGACAGGAAGCCCGATGGAGTATCGCAGTTCTGAAAGATTTTATTATAGCAGACAGTTATTTTCGCGATCAACTCCGGTGTGGCATTTAAAAAAAAAAACTCATATGGAATTCTGCCCATGCCCGCTGCCTTGTTTAACTTTGTTGTACCCAGTACTAATAAGAGCTCTTGCTCGAAAAATTGGTCTACTATCAACGGCACCGCTGCCGTTGCTGAATATGCTCGACTTAGAAGGTTTTATTAGAAAAAGAGCCGAGGTGCAGCTGAAGGATAAATTATAAATAAGTGAACAACTGCACTACATTTTATTTCATAAAATCGTTTACATACATAGTCAACTATATAAAAACTAGCACAACCTCCTACCTTTATAAATGTAGGTAGCAATTACTGTAGTCTAACTTATGTACACTACTGGACAAAATAATAGGTGTGCGTATTGTTTTTTCGATATGTCAGTTCAAGACTAAAATCAAAAATTTATTTCAATATGTTTTGTTTTAAAAATGATAGAAGGTAAGAAATATACTACAAAAACTTAAATTATAGTTTAATTCATAAAAAATACAATTCAGCCTGGACAAAATAATAGGTGTGTTCAGAAGTGTCTGGAATAAAACAAATAGTCTACTTAAATATTAAGCTGTGTACCAGTTAGTTATAATCTTATGCATTAGTAGCCGGGGAAGCCACCATTGTTCTTTATTAGAGCCTGAATGCTTCTAGACATAGATGTTATAATATTCTGGCACATCTCGGTGGGTATTTGGTACCAAATATCTTGAACATTTTGCCATAATTGGGTTTTCCTTGTTGATACGCGCATTGATAGTCATCTCTTCAACTCACCCCATAAAATTTCAATAGAGTTGAGATCGGGCGATTGACTTGGCCAGGTTAAAGTGGCAATATTGTGATCAATAAGACAAGCACTCACCAGTTTGGATGTGTGCTTTGGATCATTATCTTCTTGGAATCGCCAAATGGCAGCATTATATTTTCCAAAATATTTTTATATTCAAATTTTGTAATAGTGTCTTCTATTGGAAATATGGGTCCGACACCATTCCAGGAGAAACATCCCCACACCATAATGTTTCCCCCGCCATGTTTAACTGTTTTTCGCGTGTAGTTTACATGGTATTGTTTCCCCTTTGGGTGACGAACATTTCTCCCAAAATCATTAGAGAACAAATTGATTTTTGTTTCGTCAGTCCATAAAATATTTCGCCATTTTTTTCCCCATCTATTCCATATCATGTACGATGTGTTTCAGCAAAAACTTTCCTCATATTAGATTAGCATCTAATAATCGACGACGAATAGTCCGGGAAGTAATATTGATGCCCATTTCTACCGCAATAGTCCTTGAAGACTTAAATGGCTCCTTTTTCGCTAGATTGACAATCTTATCATCGTCAGTTTTTGTCGTAGATCTAGGTCTCCCTCGCGTTTCAGGGACCTTGCGGTATTTTAGGGCATTTGTGACAAAGTTTTCTAACTGACCTAGAGATTGCGCTATAAAGTTGTACCTTTTGTCTTGATTTCTCAGCTGCTGCACTAATCGCCGTTCTTCAAGAGTGTTGTGACTTTTTCGACCTATCTAAAGTGTTGATTGATATTTATAAATTTTTATGTACCTATTGTTTGGGAAATTTGGTGGAAAAATAAATTCTGTTCCGTAAGTTCATAAAAACACAATGTAATATGCATACACTTATTATTTTGTCCAGCAGTGTACTCGTATATATTAGGAGTGTCCTAAAAATCTCCAGCACAACTTAACCCACTTACTATCGTTTCCCACCGTAAAGAATTCCGCATCGGAATCTACTCGTATTATTTTCGCAAGAAAAATCGAAGATTTAAAACTCATTTCTAGGTACTTTTTACATAGGAGTGTACTCCTTTAAGTTTTCATTTTGCCTAGGATTCAGTTTTTTGAGGAAGTTGTCAGCCACTCGAATGTACAGGAGAAACATTCAATTAAATGATACGGTTTCGGGTGCCTTTGTACCATACAATGGCATACAATTTTCTTTTTTCTTGCCGAAAGGAGAACGAATTTTATTTACACATTGCACACACAAAGAGCACTTGAAGCCAAAAGAGTTTTCAAAAAAAAAGAAGAAAGAAATCGTTTCCAATAACTTCGTTCGTACTTTTAGTATGTGGGTGCAATTTGAGAATTGACTTTTTTGCAATTGTTAAGTAATTCATTTCGCATTTTTGCAGCATCTCTTCCTTCAAATTTTAAAAGGACTCTTTTATAGATTTGTTACGTATACGCCCCGTAGCATACACATTCATCTGCAGATTGATTTGCCGTTATCTGGAATAGTGACATTGGGTCAAAGGAAAAATGGCAATTCATGTGCTTGCGAACTGATGGTTGGTCAAAGTAATATTATTATATTGATGGGGTCATTTCGTTACACAAAATTTGTGTATGACATACGAAAACTTATAATAGCACACAACCCGCAAAAGCAATATTAAACTCAGAGACACTTTCCCCAACAATTAATGTCGTATTAACATACCACACTTTTCATTGAATGGACGGTCTACCTACAGCAACCAGTAGATTAATGGCTTAGTGCGCCAGGATCGATAGTGCTGCATAAAACTGTGAGCATCAATATAAACTACTTGCTTAGTTCACCAGTTTATATGTGTAAGCAATATCATTTTACCTCAAAATGCAAATTGCATGGAACAATAAATTCAACATAAATCGACAGCGATGTCACGATAAGAAAATTGAACAATTTTACACACACACGCTTATTTCATCCAAGCCATTGTTATCGCTGGAAACGTATAACTCAACATTTCCCTGCTTGCTATGTGCCATACAAAAAAGCATCTCAGTATAATTCAATACCCTTTCATGATCTGATTCGTTGTTTCCGTTATCCTTCTACCCTTGCTCATACACCTCCTTAACAAAATCCGACGACGACTGTTTCAAAATTTCGTTTCTGTGTGCATTTGCATGTAATGCTAAGGAGATCGGTAAATCACATTGGCACCACAGCTCTGCTCAGCTCTCTTTGAGCGTAGGTGGAATGGTGGTAAGATGTATGCATATGCAGATGCCACTTTACTCACTGTCTTTTATCTAGTGACAAAGAGATTTCGTACGCCGTAAAAAGTATCAAGTTTACAATAGAAATGAAAAAAAATTCTAAATACACACCCGTATGTACAGGGTGTTTTATTTATGTATTCAATAGCATTAATGATGAAAAATAATGTCGGCTAAATAGCCACCTCTAGGACTGGCACAAACTCGTACCCTTTCAATCACATTTTTCATCACATTCAGCAGGATGTCATCCAGAATATCTGCAGTTGTGTTGCGTATATCGTCTATCAATTATTGCAATGTTGTTTGTTTGGCAGCGTACACCCGGTAATCCCAGAGAAAGAAGTCGGGGCTGTTGAGTTTGGTGAGGGCGGCGGCCAATTTACATCGCCCAATTTCGTTAATCTGGCTGTATGGCATGTGGCACCGTCTTATTGAAAACACATGTTTCGGAGATAAAGATAAAGACGAGCAACTTCAGGCAAGAACCAAATTTTGTGTTGAGTGCGTACGCACTAACCTTATAAATGTGAAAATGTCAAAAAAATGCATTAAAAATGTAACTCAAACTACATTTTTCAGCCACTGGCACCTTTTTTTTAACATCTCTGCATTAAATTCTGTCATTTCAAAATTAAATTGTTTTGAATTGCAAAATGGATGAAGATTTGCTTATTTTGTGTGCTGTAAATATAAATTTATTAAATGTGGCAACCGTTTTGGCAATGTCGAAATAAGAACAAAAACCTAAAAAGAAATTCTCGGCACGTTGGCTACTACGGAAGGAAGAAGAAGGTATATGGGCACTTATATAAAACAACATGTAGTATCTAACTAATCTTCTATTTCATTCCAGGTTTTAGTCAGAAATTAGCGAAAGAAATCCACTGTGAAGACACCAAATTAGTTGGCAACATTTTAAGAATGACTCCTGCACAATTCCAGAAAATATTGGACAAAGTGAGACCATTAATAATCAAACAAGACACCCGATTCAGGAATTGTATTGGGCCGGCAGAATGTTTGCAATTAACGCTGAGATATCGGGCGACTGGTCAGTATAACTTCCCTATCAAGATATATAGTATATGAAGTAATATATTAGAGCTGGAGAATGCAAAAATAATCTCTATGGGACAATTGATTCAGATAAGATACTTGATTTAATATGCTACCCTTTTGCATTTTCGGTCAAAGTAGAGTACATTGAAATTGATAACCTACTTCCAAAATACTAGTTGGATTGAAAATCTAATAACATCACTGTGTAGGGATAGAAAATATCAAATTTAGGGATGTATTAACTTATAAGCACATGCGCAATATTATATCATATTACTTTGTATTCTGTATATCTTGCTTCCCTATGATATATGTATGTATTTGATGATACTAAATATATTCTTATTTTAGGGGAAACTCAATCATCACTTCAATTGCCCTTTAGAATTCAGCAGTCAACAATACCAAAAATATTAAAAGAAAGTATTCTAGCAATTTATTTGGCTCTGAACGAAGATGTCTTGAAATTTTCTCAATATGAAAACGATTGGCGTAGTATTCCGACCGATTTCTATGAAATGTGGGGATTTCCAAATTATATTGGAGCTATAGATGGTGAGATTTTAAACAGTGATTTGTTGTAAAGTAGACTAATAAAGTTTGTTAATTGCAGGAAAACACTGCAGGATAAGATCCATGAATAAAGCTGGATCAACATATTTCAACTACAAGGGAAATCACTCTTTTATTTTAATGGCGATTGCTGACGCCAATTACCGCTTCTTGTATGTAGATGTTGGAGTTAAAGGACGTGTTAGCGATGCAGGAGTGTGGCTTCATTCCGACCTAAAATATGCAATTGAAAGAAATGAAGTACATATACCTACTGATGTAATCTGCCGTCAACGTGTTGTCCTTCCCCATATACATTTTCTCAAACCAATTTAACAGTAGTCAAAGACGATTTAATTATATGTTGTCTAGAAATCGCCGCGACGTAGAAAATGCTTTCGGGATATTGGCAAACAGGTTCCAAGTTTTATTTCCTCCTATTTATCGCGATGGAAAACATCATCCTAGTAGATGGAAAACAGCATTTGTCCAGCCCGTCCCTAAAAAAGGCGAATCTTCCTCCCTATCCAATTACCGGTCCATTGCGTCCCTTCTTTTCAAGGTCATGGAAACGCTCCTTAATGACCGGCAGTATGCTTTTCATAGCAACAGGTCCACTGGTGTTTTGATGGCATATCTCACGGAAAAGTGGAACCAATCTCTCCATCACTTCGGCGAAACCAAGATGGTTGCGCTTGATATTTCAAAGGCATTTGACAGAGTTTGGCATCAGACTCTTTTGTCGAAAATGCGTGGATATGGCATCGATGAGTCTCTTCTTCAATGGATTAGAAATTACCTTTCGGGGCGTTCAATAGAAGTTGTTTTGGATGGCTTCATGTCTGCAATTCACCAAATAAATGCTGGTGTTCCCCAAGGCTCTGTTTTGTCTCCGACTCTCTTTCTTATTTTTATAAATGATCTCTTGTCTGCAACTTCTAATCCAATCCATACCTTCGCTGATGACAGTACTCTCAGTTTTTCATATTCGTTCCCTATCAAGTCCCTGCTCTTCGGCCGTAGAAGGGAACGGCAACGTATGTTAAACACATTAAATTCCGACCTGGACAGCATAATTAAATGGGGTTCAACCAACAGAGTGGAATTTAATGCTTCCAAAACACAATGCTGTCTTCTGTCTCTGAAGCGAAACCAAAACCCTCAACCATTATCCATGGAAGGTACTTGCATCATTGAAACCGAAAGACTTGCCATTCTCTGTATGTGTAATGTACATAATGTAAATAACCATCTTCGATGGAATGATCACATATTCGAGGTCGCCAAAAATGCTGCAAAATGTCTAGGATTCCCTAAACGGTGCAAGAAATATTTTACCCCGTCTGATCTGGCCTCAATTTATAAGGCATTCATCCGCCCTAAGCTGGAATATAACGCCTATATCTGGTCCGGTGCACCCAAGACCGTTCTGCACATTCTCGATAGGGTACAGAATCGCGCGTTAAAACTTATAGGTGATAGAGACATTGTGAATTCCATTCATTCACTAGAACATCGGAGAAATGTCTCCTGTCTCTCTCTGTTTTATCGTTTTTTTAATAAAAAATGCTCCAGCAAAATAGCCAGTTGCATTCCTCCCCTTCAAAATTTCACCCGCAATACGCGACATGCTTCGAATGCACATCAGTTTACCGCCAAACTTCGATCGTACTGTCAAATATAGGGATTCATTTATAAGCCGAACAACACGAATGTGGAATAATCTACCAGGCTCTGTATTTCCCCATCACTACAACCTTCAAACATTCAAAGCCAACGTGCCTCCTCTGTTCCTCTTCCCCCTTTCCCTCGACGCCCGTGCCCTGAAACAATTTAAGGGTATTCATATCCCCTTCGGCGAGCGCAGATTATAAAAAAAAAAAAAAAAATTTGAAAGTATTTCAACTGGACTTGGAGAAGAAAAAGTAAAATGTGATGATGATTGCACCTGACCTAAAGACATTTCGTTGGGTGTCTCTGTATCTTCAAAAAGTCTTTCATTTTGAAACGAGTTTTGGGGATATTGGAATGAAAGTTGAAGAACATCCTCTATTTTCCAAAAACTCTGTCATTATTGTTTGTTTGTCGTCTTTAGTACTAGTTTCTGGAAAATATTCTGATACATCAGATAAATTTTCTGAACTATGCAAAACCTGTAAATATTAAAAGTTAGCAATAAATCAAATGAAGTTATACATATATATTAAGTATTAAAGTTACTTTTAAACTCTATTGACGGAGGAAGTGGGATCTGCTATAGTAGACAGAAAGTTTTGCCTCGATTTAAATTTCCAGCTGCTTTTTATGTTTTCTACCTCTTCAACACTGGCGCCACTTTTCTGTGCCTTGTAAGCTTTCTGATTTTCTATACCGAAATAGGATTTTAAATTGTTCCACTTTTTTACTATTTCTCCTTAAATAGAAAAGTTTTTAATATTGTACATAAATATTTATTATAAAAGTATTAAATGTTACCATATACAAAAGGTGCCACTGGATTGAACTCTTCGTTCATGTCTTTTTCTGTTTGAAGCCAAAATTGTTGCTTTTTAAATTTTATTTTTTTTTTTGTAGAACACTTCTTTATAAATCCACATATAATCGACATTGTACACTTTCTCGATTAAATAAAACACAAATTTGTCCTCCCAATTAATTTTTGACATCTCTTCTTTCCTGCTGTCAAATTTTGTTTGAAAACAAATTATGACAGTTTGCGTTGTTTTGCGAAATAATGGCTTCTCTTTTCCTAAAAAAAAACTTGTTGTCTCTTTCATGCAAAGCTGACATTTTAACATGATTTAATGCATTAAAAATGCGAAAAAAAATGTAGTGTCATACGGGCTTAAGTTTCACGATAGTCATTTTCTAAAAAAAAATTGTTTAATTATCAGACCAGCCCAAATCGCACACCAAACAGTCACTCTACGAGTATGAAGTCTTCTTGAGTTTTCCGCTCCCCATATCTGGCTGTTCGGTTTGTTTACAGCTACACTCAAGTTAAAATGCGCTTCGTCACTCATAATCAATTTTTGAAAAAATTTAAGGTGATCTCTCAATTGGTGAACTTTTGCACTCCAGTCCCATGGTCATTTTTTTGAAGGTCATGAGTCGGAAAGAAGAGCAGGTCGGGATGCAGAATTTTCCACGTAGACGTTATAGAATTCCCAATTTGTTGAGCACGATGACGAATCGAAGTTTCCGGACATTCAGTCACATTGTTCCTGGATTATTATGTATGTATGCGCTCTACGACATGGTTCAGTCTTTGATAAAACACTTACAGAGGTTCTCGAAATTGTGGATAGCTTTTTGAATAGTGCTCTTGGCATTTCACGTCAACCAAACAAATCTCGTAATTTACGCTGTGTTGCAATAATTGATGAACCACTTTGATAAAATGTTTTAATCACTAAATCACGCTGCTGTGGCCTCCATCTCTGTGAGAAATGACGCCAATTTCAATTCGCTGCAGTCCGAACCCTCTATATTGAAAATAGCAAGATTGCGCTTCAAGTCTGCTGTAAAAAAAAATACGTATGTCTCTAAACCGCTCCTACCTTAAATTTGTCTTCCTCAAACATTGCAATAAAAACCCTAACAAATGATTTAATTTTCAATATATTACTCACTCTCCAACGTCTGAGGGAATTAATCAAGGCGTAGTCCGAGAGTTAAAGTAATACAAACTTGACAGACAACAATTTCGAAAATGTGCTTCCTAGTTTTATTCTGTTGCCAGCTCAGATACCAATTCAACGAAAATTTAAAAGAGGATGTTGCAATACACTACCAGATTTTGGTGTACATATCCATTTATCCATATGCGCATATATTCATATATATATGTAATTGTGTCAGTATAAGTGATGGGAGGGAAATTTGTCTTTTTTTTTTATTCGTTTCTTCCTTCTGCCAAATAATGACTATGCAGGGGAAGATAGTTTATGCAAACTAAAAAAAAATATACATACGTATGTACTTTAAGGAAACAAATTAGATGTTGATAACGATGCACAATTCCCTCTGTATACTTCTGTCTATCTCTGACTAAATGCTTGGAGGTACGAGTCCTTATTCACAGTTGGTTAAGCCCTCAAAGTGTACATTTTGTGTGCATTTGGCTAACAAAAGCCAAAGGAAATAGTTTGTTATAGCGTATATTGTAAGCGAAGTACAAACAAAATCTTACCTTTGAAGATAGCTTTAAGATTAAAGCAAACTATATAAATCGGTGACATAGGCAATAGTGCTTTTCTGTGGAATTTTTTTTTTCAAATTCCCGAACCTTTTCATACTAATCCTAGTCGCATCAATAATTTTTATTTTATTGCACATGAAGAAGGCAATATTCTGTTGGAAACCCCTAACACCTTATTTATAGCAGATACGTACGAAATTGATGTTGTATATCTGAAAGTCAAGAATCACATCTATGAGCTACTATTTGTTCTTTGGATCGTATGAACTTTCGTTGACCAAACACAATATACTCGTAATACGAACGACTTTACTGATTCTCATTTGCTGGTTTTGTTCTGGCCATTGGGGAAGGAGAAGTGCATGTTTAGCCTTCGTAGCGAGTGCATCCTAATTATTATACCACGTTCGTACGAGTAATAACAAAGAAGTTATTTTTCATCCTAATCAAGGGCTTTTTATGCCTAGAACAACAGTGAACAGTGACTCCAATAAATTAATAAACAGTGGATACGAAAAGTCAAAACAACAACTTATGTAAGTGCTCCAGAATGCGCTCTGGGGTACACATCAAAATAAGTTAACAAAAGAATGTATTCTGTACGAGTATCGGGGAAATTGCAAAACAACAACAAAGCTATAAGTTCTGGTGTAGTGATTCAATGTCACAAGCGGTGGCCGAGTGCGAAAGCCAACAAGGCATCATAACCAACGTTTTAAGCTCAAATATAGAGATCAGCAATGGAGCTGCAAATAAAAGAGGAGTGAACTATAGTGATCTCTAATCTCAGGCAAGCTGCGAACAATTTAGGGAATAACAAAAAGAATCAATGATGATACTCAGTCATCGTCATTATCGAACTTACCAAATAGCCCGTTTGCAATATTATCAGATTTAATTCAACCAGTCAATCTAAAACAAGAAGAAACCTAGAAAAGATGCAGAACCAAATGCCACTGAAGAGGAATATAACAGATCACCTAGAAGAGAAAACTCTGCCAACAATTTGGATCGAAGTACGAGTACGACCAATAAATCATTTTGTCCACCTCTATTTATTTTCTGTGCGAATGTAATTAAAAATTCATTGGTAGATGATTGTAGATTGCAGATTGGTTATAGGGGTGTACGTGCACTATGACCTCCATTATCCATTATGCTCCCCCTACTTAGAGCAACGATGGTGATCATATTCTGATAGTTGGTAGGAATCCAGGTAGTTCCTTATTTGGGGATCAATGCTCCAGATTCTTTAAGTAGATGTCCTGGAATTTCTTCAACATCCCCGCATATTGAGATGCTCCTTAAGCCTTCATTGACCCGCCAGGAAACCTTTTAGAATGCGGGCCAGTTATTAGTGATGTTGATACAGACCTTACTCCTTACGCAGTTGTAGTTATTGAGGAGTTCTTTGGCCTGTCTTAGCTTCGGTAGCTCCTCACAAAGTTTGGCTCTCTTGTGGTTTTCTTCTCTTCTTAGTTCTTCCCTTAGATTCCTCTCTTGATGGTTCATGAACTGCTTCATTACCCTCTACTCCCACGTGGGCTGGTACTCAGTAGAGGCGATTCTATTGTTCTATTTGCTTGGCAAATTTTGACCTGATTTATGCGATATCAGTACTTTTATGGCGGCCTGACTGTCCAACAGTATTGCGATATCTTGTCCGCGATACTTTCTCTCGATCTTACTAGTTAATTAGGCGCATCTTTCAACTGCATGTACCTCTGCTTGGAAAATACTGGGGGAAGTTCGCATGGCTTCCGAGTACTTGCTTCTCGACCCCAGTTCCAGTGGATGTTTCGGATCCATCCTTGTTCCATTTTATTGTCCATTCTCTTTTACTACTTAGCCTTGAGTTTCCTCTCGAAGCAGTATCTTTTTACCATATCATCTTTGGGCGAGTCCAGAAGTGCGATAAATTTGAAAAGTTTTCTCGCTCTTTATGTGTGATGAATTTCCTAAATCCATTCTTAATTATTCATAGTATGGTTTCTTTGGCGATTCTTTCTAGCATAGGAGTGCGTTCCAATGATACTTCTAGTGCCGCTGTGGGATAGGTTCTCATAGCAAGCCTTTGTACTTTACCAAGGGTTATCCTTGTCGTGCTTAGTCAGTTTCTTCTGTATAATAGGCATGACCATCATAGCGTACATTCATCTTAGTGCTACTGGGTTATAGCCCCAGGTTTTGCCTGAGATGTTTCTGTACAACATGAGTGCTTGAATTGCTTAGGCTAACACAGATTCTTCGTGTTTTTTTCCAGAGAAGTTTGCTATCTAGTATTATACTTGACCTGTTGTTGTGCGTCGACTCTAATTCCATCCAGTGGTATTGATTGCACATGTTAAAAGTTGGTTGCGTGTGTTAAAACTCCCTTTTCCTGGTGAAAGGTACTACTGTGGTCTTCGTCGAGTTTATGTTTATTTACCGTTAAGCACCACTCCCGTATGAGTCTTAGTCCTCTCTATATTATCTGACAGATTATTTCCTCAAATTTACCTCTTGCAACGATAACTATGTCGTCGGCATATCCTTTACAGTTTATGCCGATATTAGTTATCATTTCCAGTAGCTCGTTTTTTTTTCATACATAATTTGCGCACGCCAAAGGGAATATGAATACCCTTATACTTATACTTATACTTTTTTTTTATTTATACTATTGCAGGCCACGGGCGTTGTATAGATAAACAGAGAGAGAGAAAGAAAGAAAGATTTGGTGTAGTGGTGTGAAACTCAGGTGGTATTAAGTTTCTGTTAACTTCAAGGGTAGCGACCAAATAACTGGGGAGCTTGTTTCTTTTACTTTTTGTCATTGCTCATGATTCACAGTATTTGTTTCCCTCCTCCTGATGTCATTATCACGATCAGGTTACATTTTCAGTCATATGACTATTCTACTGTGAATGTTATGCCTTCGCAGTAGAGTTGACTTAGCTTTCTCAATTGATCGCTAGTTTCCATCTTAAATGATCTCAAATTAAATATTTTTTAATTCTGTTGGAAATTGGAGAAAGCAGTAAGGATCTGATGAGCATAAGATATCTTCTTCACCAAAAAGTGTACTGGAAAAAAAAACATAACAATGTGATTATCAGTATTTACCGTTGTCAAAGGTTTGGACACACGCGAGAATGCTGTTCTTATAACAGTCCCTAAAAGAAAACAATTAAAATACAAAATATACAAATTGTAACTTAGGAGGTCACTCAGCAAATTCTTCAAACTGCAGGACAGACTAAATGCTTTAACATGCAACATCTCTTTTGCCGATATGGCCAAAAATGCTAACAATTTCGGAAATTTTTCACCCAATAAATAGTCTCACAAGCTCACAAGGAAAATAGATCGCAGCGCTAACATTCCTCAATGAAGCCAAACGTTTGTTTAATATCTCTTTTAAGGATCATTTGTACAAAATCAGACAGTTTTGGTCTAGTTATCAAAAATTACAAACTAAAGAAGGCAAGGTGTTTGCGTATCTTCACTTTGTAGCTTCTCTTGTAGTATTATCTCGAATGAAAAGAGATTATCACTCATAAACTTTCTTAAATCTTAAAGGCCCCATATATGTTTCATATCTGAAACAAGACTACATGAAAGACACAAGCCTTCATTCGATGGTTACAACCTATGTAATAAGAAATGATGGTTATTGAGTAAAAGTTTAAGCTAAACAAAGTGTCCTTTCACAAGGATGTATTATCAGCTTGTCTAGGTTTGTTAATCTGTCGAAATCGTTCCGGATTTGTAAATCGTATACTTATGAGTTTATCTACATACCAGCTTGTGCTGGTAAAACCCCTCCAGAAACCCTATAAGCAAATATGCAAGATCGTCATTTGTATTAGTCTTCTTTTTTGTTTTGGTATTATGTTCGCTTAATACTAATAATGTTATTTGCAACACTTTCCCTTCTCCTTCTGATCATTACGGTATAGAAATCACACTTAATATTTTCAAAGTTTTTCCAATAGTGACACCCTCTCTCGAACTAGGATGCCAATAAGTGAGAATTTGTCTAATGCTACTATTGATGAGCAGAATATCAAGAACTATCAGCGCAGATTCAGTGTCTCAATAAAATAATAAAAGAAAAAGTTAAAATGGATCTTGAAAATGAATTCAGGTCACGTTTGAAAAAAATAAAGCCTTCCCCACAAGCCTTTAAAGAACCAGCAGAACATATTTTGGAACTGATACCGCAAAGGACATAGTTACTCTTGGTGGGAAGAACTAGCAGATGTTAACACTTTAAAACTCTTAATTTTGACATAACTTTAACAAATAATGTTCTATCGACAATCAATGAGTTTGAAAATAGGAATATGAATGCTCATCCAACATCTTTTTCACCATTTAACACTAATTCAGTTAACTTTGTTTTACCATTTGCATCGCCAATTATGTTAAATGTACGTAGAAGGAATATAAATAATAAAAAATCGTATGGTATCGATAAAATCTCAAACTTTATTTTGGGTATAAATAACGGCTACTTTACTACAATCTGGAACGAATCTAAAGTTATGACTCTTGCAAAGAAGAAAAGTGCGAAGGATATTAAAGATTTTCGCCCAATCTCTTTACTTTCCAATGTAGGGAAACTTTTTGAAAGAGTGTTAACTGAAAGCACAGATAGTTTCTGTGATGAAATGAATTTTATTGCAAAAAATCAATTTGCTTTCAGAAAAAAACACTCAACAGAATATAGCTTACTGTTACTAAATAATAAGGTTATTCAAAATTTTAGAAATAAGAAATGTCTGTAGTTTTAGATATAGACTTGCAAGCAGCTTTAACTTAATCTGGCATAAGGGACTTGTTTTTAATATTACAAAGATTGTACAAGAAGCGAGGGTTGCTGTGTCAGCCCAGACTATTTGCAGAAGGTTTAAAGGGGTGGACTTTATATCAAAAAACCCAAGCTGACCCCAGTACTGAAGAAAACGAGGCTGCAGTGATCTCATGATCACGGTTATTGGTCTGTTGAGCAGTGGAAAAACGTAACAGATTTTGATATTATCATTATTATCATTAGCCAACGTATCAGGTGTTAATTGATAAATAAGTTTTCGTTAGGCGAAGGTCAGGTGAAAAATGTCACCCTGACTAGATTTTAAAGACTGTTAAGCATCGGCCATCTGTAATAATATGGTTTGTCAGTATGGACGTCTCTATAAGGTCAATTAGACAATGAGGTGTGATCAGTACAGGGGAGTTATCGAACAGTTTTTTGTGCAACAGCTAAGTAAAATGTCACGAAATCGAGAAAGACTTATATTTATGCAGGACAAAGCTCCCTGTCAAAATTTGCAATACTGCAAAAAACATTATGAAATTTTTAAAAGAAAACAAATTGAGGTTTTGCCATTGCCGTTGAATTCACCTAATTTGAACCCCATTGAAAATATTTGGGAGCTAGTGAATAATGTGCTACCCGAATTTATCGAGAACAGTCCGATCGCAGCACTTGTATGTACATATATACGAGTACTATTCTCAGTACCATTGCTTCGTGATTTTTCTCCACCCTTATGCTCCCTCCGTCAACTTATGCATAGCGTTTAAAAAGTCTATACACGTTGGCGTCGCATGGATTGCAAAACAACAATACATATTTGTGCATTTTTTGGCATAATAAATTGCGTTCTCTCGTGACTGGCGATATATAGTAAATGGAGTTTGTGTGGAATCTGTACCAATTTTGAATACGAAGGATAGAATTCGCCTGCATGGTTCTTCCGCTAAATTTTCTGAAAGTCTTAAATACCTTCGGGAAGCAATCCTGCAGTTTAAGAGATAGCCTTCGCCTGTTCTATATGAGTTGTTTCATACCTTAAAGTTCAATCGTATCTACAAATCACGATCATAATAATGGCGAAAAAGGCAGGACATTTCCAATGAAATTCACATCGACACGTGCATCGTTAACATTTTCATCGACTCCAATCACTCGATGTACATACATACATATTTATTTTTTCCCGAAAAACTAATTTATTTTCTTACCTTCCGTACCTGTATTTACATCTACCGTCCCGACGAAGATCGACGATTAGGTATGGCAGTAAGCATGGAACTAGTATTCTCCACAAGAATAAGGACTCACGTTCATCGTATATCGTTGTACATATGTGAGTATTTATGTATCTTTCCCTTAATGTTAGTTTAGGTAGATGGGTGCCTTGTGATAAATAGAGTCACTGCTCACTTAGACCAACGGGTCCATAGTGCCCAATCATTTAACCCTGGAAACGCTGTAAAGTCTGCTATTTGAACCACCCAGATAGTGATATGAATCTCAAGAATTCCGTAAGATCTACATTCTCCAATTCCGAGAAGAAGTAACTTCCGTGAGTCTTCATTCTTGCAACGGATAGGGCAGGACAATCACACATCAGGTGACGAACTGATTCAATTTCTTCTTCGTCCCTGCAACTTCTGCAACAGTCGTTATGCCGCACACCGAATCGATCCGCGTGAATGCCAATGGCACAATGACCAGTACTTTATAACGACTAAGTTTCACCGGAGAAGTTAATCTCTTCTTGCTGAAGGCCGACCATAGCGCTCTGGACGTTGCGCATGTTTCCAGATGAACCCACGGCTTGTTAGCTCGATCGGTGGTTTCATCTTTTATTTTCTTCCGTAGGGAAATGATTGAGGTTACTACAAAAGGGAGGGCTCACGATAAGTGCAGCGCCGATCCTTTCCCAGCAACCTCGTCAGCCCTTTCGTTTTCATATGCCGTGGTACCCGGCAGAGGGTCACCGCATTGGCTCCGGATATCCCATTTACGAGTGATTTGCAGGTCTTCATCTGTCTTGATCTAATTACAGCAGAGTCCAGAGCCTTAACGGCTGCCTGGCTGTCTACAGGCAGTGATAGTTTTGCCAACGATATTACTCTCGTATAATTTCCGTAACCTGTATGATGGCTATGATTTCGGCTTGAAAGACGCTGCTGTCGTAGCTGATTCTAGAGGAGTTGTTTATTCCTAGGGCCTCACAATAAACTCCGGCTCCAGTGCCAACGTCCATCTTAGACCGTCGATATAGAACGCCAGTTAGTTAGGTTCCTCCAAAACGTTCTGTCATGAATTCTTATACTAAATCTCCTTTCAAATGCTAGCCTAGGGGTCATGTAATCAGTTTCCCTTAATGTGAATGAGCACATATTTTAGTGCACTGAAGATTTGCCCCGTCAGTCACTTGTTTGTAAGGGTAGTGGTAAGCAGATATAAATAGACTTTTACATTCCAGTAAAACTGCGCTTCTGCACAACTCGGAAAATTAGTTTCTCGGAAATTATTAAAAACACAAAAAATAAGATTATCAATGAATCTTCAAACCAACCCAAAATCGCAGAGAGGAATATGTGGCAAAATGAATGATTTAAAAACCTGCGATTCTTTTGAATCATTTTAAGTTTTTTTTTTTTTTTTTTTCGCTAATATAGTCCCCATTTAGTGTCCACATGTGCTTGTTACTATCAATAAAAAAAAAATTGCATGAAACTCGAAAATCAAAATTTCAAATATCACTCCAACCGAATACCTATTGAAAACAACCGCTGGGTTGGTTAGCAATGCGATTCTTTGCCCTCAACAATCCAGAAAGCAATTTACCATCCCTCATAGAAAATTAATCTAATTCATATATACTATCGCCTTGCTAACATGTGCGAACCATAGCACTTTCTTTGGGATTGCTCTCTTCTTTAGGGTCCTGTGGAGCTGAGTCCTGTATCCCACGACACTCCTCGGGGATACAGATTGCAAACGGAGAATCTATTTAATATCGTCAAAGGCAAATTAAATATAAATAGAGAAAGCCTTTGAAATCCATTTAGGCATAATCCCTCTCAGTATAACTCCTATCAGTCTCGTACCCCCATAGAACAAAAATCTACAATGCAATGAACTCCCAATGCCTGGTTCAAAGTGTCAGTGTGTGTGTAAATAGTACCATTTGAAAAAAATTAAGTGTGAATTACGTGAAAATTATGCAAAGTAATTAAGGCTTCGGTATCCTACAAAATTATTATATTTTCCATTACTTTCAAGGGATACAAATAATAATACATTGCACGTACTTAGGGCACGAGACTTTCGTTTCGAAATCTGTTTTCATATTTCGCAAATACAGCAAAATATGCATACGCATAAAACCAGAAAAAGATAGCACGTGCTGATGATGGATGGGGAACGCTTTAAGGTTGATTCGCACACGACGACACGTAAACGACAGAAAAAGGTAATTCTAATCAAATTCAATCACCCTATCTAAATCCTCTTCTTTCAGTAAAAATCCAACAACAAAAGCCGGTCGAAATTTTTTGCAACTAATTGCAACACAGCAGATGTGCCCTTTTTAGACAAAATATGAAATCGCACGGACTAAAAATTATTAAAACTTTGTTGAAGGTACATATTTAGTTAAAAACAACTTATACGCAATATCTAATTCGAATGGTTAACCGAGAGATACTGAACATTGCGTACGAATGCGCTTAACTTTAAAAAGATATTTGTTGAATCCGTTCATCCAGCTTCCATTAGCTGAAGTAAAAGTCAGAGAGCGAAGGAAAGATACAACTACTGTGGAAATTTGTTACTGATAGAGGTAGAGAAGCTTTCTCGCTTTTGCTTTCATTTAACTGAAACAACTTTTACTCTACTCGTATTCTCTAAAAGTAATAGAGCATGTCATATTCTCTCGAATATACTGGGAAATATTGTGCAATAAGCTTTGACTCACTAACAGATGTGTGTCGGTACTTCAGGACTCTTTTTAATTACAAGTGTCTGGCGAGTGGTAACTTTAACAAAGGAAATAATAGTAGTAAATTGCATACGTACTCGTATTTAAAAAGAAGTTATCTAACCCATTCAGATAAGAGCATTAAGTAATTTCACGGAGCACATAGCTCCGCATGAAAATTAATAAAATTGGATGAAGATAGAATAGGTGTGGGGCTGTAAAAACTTTTGTTAAATGCCTAAACCCTGACGAGTTTTCATGAAATTTGGTTTATTAGTCTCTCTATTATAGTAATACCAAGATTGATTAAAATCCCAACATCCAAAATTTTCATGAGAACAACAACTTTCTTATAGCTGAGGAAGTTAGAAAGTCCTATGAAAAGGTGAAATTCCGATCTAAAAAAGTAAAGGCCAATAAAAATCGCAAACCCTCACAAAATCCTTTTCGAATAAAGTACCACTAAGTACCGTTATATGCATTTTTTCGAAAAACCTAGTACATCATCTCTTAATACACATTAGTACAAATAAATGCAAATAAAACAGAAATCCAATTTTGTAGCTATGTACATCTTTCCCTCCTCCAACACAACCCAATAAACTCATATATCAAAACAAAAAACAAAACCTGAATTGTATACTACTTCTTGAGGCCATCGTGGCCCAACTTCAGCCAGCTCCGTGTTTTCAGTGTCAAAAAATCCCTTATTGCAGTTTATTACTTACATCGACCAAGTATAATCCCAAAGGTCAGTATATTGCGCAGCCCCCCACATTGCAACAACTGTTCAAGTTGTTTGTATACACAGACACAAAATGGAACATTTTACATCTCCCGCTCTTATACAAACCTCTGAATTACGGTGGCAAGTTAATAAACACGAAAGCTACAGGATACACCAAAAAAATTACAAAGTGGAGGCAAGTAGCGGACTCATAGTAAATTGAAATACGTTTCAGTGGCAAAGCAAATAAAGTACACTACTGTGTCGCAGGTGCTTGCACCTTATTTGCAATTCACTCAGATTAAAAGTTTAAACAAAATAAATAAATCTGTTGGAAATTGAAAAAAAAAAATTATTTGGATAATTTTCCAAAACTTGGTGTGCCATAATTTTGCATATCTCAAATATTACTTGTATATTGATTTCGAACAAAATCTATTGAGACATTGCCGAAATACAAGGTGATGGAAAAATCATCACCCTATTGGAAGATGCTCCCAAATGGAGTTTTGTGTCATCGCGACTTTGAAATTTGTGAGCAGCAGAATACACGTAAACGTAAAAAACCATGGATTGCTATACTGTTCAGGAACGCGGAATAATTGTATTTTAATATTTGACAAATAATCGGTCGGTGGCTTTGGCTCAATGTGAATTTCCTCGTCGTATGGCACCAACTGGGCAAACACTGCGGCGTTCAGCCGCTCACCTCGAGGAGACTTGCTCAACACGGAACAGTATGCCCTGGAGCAGCCGTTCGGTAGAGGATGTCGCTGCTGTAACTGCAGATGTCCAAAAGAATCCTCACAATTGGGCATCAGTAGACTGTCTTTGGTGAAAGACTTGAAGGTGTATCCGTATAAAGTGCAAACACTACTTCAGCTATTGCCTGCAGACCTCCAATAGCGTGTAAATTATAGCCAAGCCCTCCTAAACCTCAACGTCGCGGATACGTGAATAAGCAAAATTATTACTTCTAGGGCACTGAAAATCCGCGTGTAATGCACAACATTTAGTGCGACTTTTACGTAGAAAAGGTAATTGCCCCATGTACTCATACTGTGAATGGTGAGCGCTACAGAAACATGAGCAACGACTTCTTGCTGTCACAAATTAACTAATTGGATTTGAAGAACATGTGGTTCCAGCAGGACGGTGCAACCGCATACACAGCATGAGCGACATTCTGCAGCAAGCGTTTCCCCGCCGCTTAATCTCTCGTTTTGGCGATTTGCACTGGCCCACCAGATCGTCTGATTTGACCGTTCCAGAAACTTTTTGGGGGTTTTTTGAAGTCATGGGTCTAAACGAATAAGCTACAGACCTTGGCAGCCCTAAAAGAGAACATCCGATAAGAAGCAGAGAATTTATTGTCAGAAATTTTGAGAAAGGTCATGGAAAATGCTGTGGAATAAAACCGAATGTGCATCAACTCTGGCGGCGGCCACTAGACAGATATTATCTTCACGACTTATAATGGAAAGAAATTTAAACGTCTAAAAAACATAATCAACAAACAGAACCAATTTTTTTTATTTATAAATGGAAGAGGAAGTTCTTTCGAAGCTTCTATGAACTCTAAAATTCTTTAGCTCGTCGAATAGTATACGAAAAAAACACATTCAACGGCCAACAGCAGACCGATGTGATCGTTTATGGTTCATTTAAGGAAGAACTTTCAGTTTTACAACAATGTGTTACAGAAGCGAAGAAACTCCAGTCCACATACTTATGAACTGTATGGCACTGACTCGCAGCAAAGTAAGTTGGGTAACCAGACCCAATACAAATAGTTAAGGGCCTAAGGCAAATCAATTTGAACGCGATGCTTTATCCCGAGAACAACTAATGGGTGGTAACGTCATCGCATGACACCCTGTAGGCTCGCGGTTCAAATCCTGGTGTTAAGAATCATCTATTCATTTCTCAAAAAATAAATAATAAAATTGATCAATTGCCGAAGCTTATATCAACTCTGCTGTGAAGGCATAACACTGGCAGAAGGGTGGTATATGACTAGAAATGTATATTGATCGTGAAGATGATATCAGGTGGACGGAAAAAATACTGTGAATCATAAAGTAACGACAATAACAGCAAATAGAAATGCTTCTCAGTTATCTGAACGCCACCCTCAGAGTTTACTGAAACTTAATACCACCTGAGTTTCTGACCACTACGAGTACACCAATTTTTCTTTCTCTCACTATCTGTCTTTCCAGGTTACGTCGTGCAATTAATAACCGAATTAACTGCATTCAAGGGATAGCCTCCTAAAAAAAAACAGCTCGGCTGATACCAGAATGGGGCATATTAGGTCGTTTAGGTCGCTGTACATTTACCCCAGTGCACTTGGACCAGTGTTTAGCACATGGGGTTGTGGGCTCAGCGTGAATCCAAGCAAAACTGGACTTATGCTCTTTACCACTAAAACCAGAAAAGCGACCTTCACGCCCCCACGGCTAAACAACCAATTACTACTTTATCCTCCGGAGCGCGAGGTACCTAGGATTGGTGCTTGGCCCTAAGTAGAGCAGCGGGTAAAGAAGGTCTGTATAGCTTTCTACGCTTCTACGCTATATACCGCAGTGGTACGCACAATATTTTCCTATTGGTCACTAGTTTGGTGGCCCGCGCTAAAAAAAGACTACAACTTCAAGTTAATGAACAACCGATACCGCTACTATAGGCACAATGGTGGACAACCGATTCTGACAGCTTCAATATATCAAAATCATACCGGCTACCGGATTCATGCAGTGTCTTCTAGGCAGAAGTTCTTGCTGTACTTGAAACTTACCGTCTATTGAAAAACTCCAGTACACCCTTTAAAACCATCGCTATCCTCATTGATAGCCAGCGGCCTGGCAATTGTATCCGCTATTTCTTCCTTCAAACTGGTGCAACAATGCAAAGAGGAACTCGCCTCGCTGGATCTCCGGTTCAGGGTCAGTCTCCTCTGGGTGCCGGGACACAACAACATTGAGGGGAACGAACGAGCTTATGAGCTAGCTAGGCGGGGTTCTTGACAGATCCCTTGCGGAGCGGTTCACTTACCTTCTACAAAGGAGAAACCAAATGGCCTATTGGCATTCACGCGGGCAGACCATGCACAATGTCGCAGCTGCAATACTGCAAGCAAGGCAGAAACTATCTACCATTTCCTCTGCAAGTGTCCGGCTCTAGGTAGGACTCTCCTAAAGGAGATTGCAGAGAAAAGCATTGGGGAAGTTATCAGCTTTCTTAACGCCACAGGGTTTCTATAGTTTATGATTAGAAACAGCACGTGAGTTGTGGCATTAAAAAGGCGCCAAAACGCTAATTAGGTTTCAGCATGGGATACAGTCACTCCTACCTACATACCTACCTATGCCCCAGTGTATTCATACACATATGTAGGTATCTATAAATATTTTATTACTATAACTAGATATACTTCCTACTATTATTATTATAATTACTTTTTTTTTCTAATTTTCCTCAAAAGTCGAAGGTAAGACACAACGAGCTATTATCCTTCTGTCACTTTCTGGAGATGTTTTATGAAAGCAATATCAAGATTTATCAAAATCTAAAAATCGCAATTTTCCAAGAAACCAATACTTGTCTCTATAAGCGCAAGTAAAAAATAGCCTCTGTTCGCTCCTTGTTCAGCTTTGCAATTCCAAACAAAAATAATTATTCTATACGACGTTATTTGTTGTATCATCCCTGAGGGATTAAACTCCCGCCGCAACGCCAATTCTACAGTATACGAGTACGAGTATACTTAGAATAACTGCCTGAAAAATTGAATTAAGCGGATTTACTGGCAGCTAATTTTCCTGCGAAAAAGGGTTAAAGAAAAGATTTTTTTCTTCTTGCTTTAACAATTCACTTATTGAAGTAGCGGATAACTTTAAAGGGTGGAACTGAAGGTCCTTTCTTTTTTAATTCTGGAATGACGCGCTTGAACCTTTTTATGATATTTTCGATTTCTCTATCCAAATGCCTTGTAATTGGGTGAAATGAGAATACGTGCGGAATCTACCATTAAATGGCAATCAGATAGGGGTGAATTGACGTTGGAAACAATGGTCGTACAACAGTGCTCATAAAAGATTCCGTACACATTTCGAAAGGATTAGGTTTTGATAGCGTTTATGGAAGGTGTGTGCGCGAAATTAAATCTTATTGATTGTTTTATGGCAACCATTGAGCTAAAAATGACTGCAAAATCATGTGATTAAGTCACGTCGCAACAATAATTTTTGTTACCAAATAGAATAGGCGTTTAGACAGGTTCAACGGAAAGAAAGAAAATAAGTTTCCAAGTTAATAGTGATGTTATGTCAAATATATTTTTTTATTTAATGTGTGTTATTTCAGTCAAACTGTCGCAATAAGTCGTATCTGTAAGATACTGACGTCCGCACTCATGAAGTGTGTATGTTAACTGTTTTCCGCCATAACAAATGTTCAGAAAAGTTATAATTCGCCTGGAAGGGATGGTACTCGTATATACGATACCAACTATTACATACATATGTACTCGTATGTGTCAACAATACCGTATCAAAATACCTATCTTAGTAATGTTGGTTTACTTGTTGGCGGATTGAAGGAAATGAAATGACTGTTGACCTAGGAAAGTAGGGATCGGCTTCGAAAGTTGTTGGATTTTTTTTACCAATAGCTACTTTAGGTAAAAGAATGGTAAAGGACATGACTGAGAAATGGGCGACCATTCAGCAAGAGGAATAGTAGTCAAATGTGGAAAAATGCAAACATGCAAAAACCGTATTTAAGTATCACTATCAGTAGTAGAGGAGAGTAGGTGTTTGAATAGAGCGTGGAACATTCCAGACGGCAGCGATGTCCATATTACGATACATAGTAACTTTATCAGTTAAAGAGATGAGTATTTTAGAATATGATATTTGTAAAACATACTTGAAGGATACAATGTGCAGAAGTCACATATAAATATACGACAAATTAATGTACATACTGATATGACAAGAACCTCCGTATCTAAAGTCCTCCTCTACATCTAGGTTATGTAAGTGGGGTTGTCAGAAGTTAATCTGTCGCATTTCAAATTTTTAATCCATTTTTATTTTTTTAATTTTAGGACCAAGTTTTCAAAGTTACAAACCTAGTGGTTTCGAGAAAATGAGAGGTATGAATGAGAATTTAACATTGGAGTCAAAATGGTGGAAAGTAAGGTAAAGGCTATAAATTTGAGGAAGTATTAACGAAGGCGAGTTATTCTGCATTCATAATGAGTATTTAAAAAATGATCCTCGCAATTTTTATTTATTTTTATTTATTTATTTATTAACAAGGTGTTTTTTAAGTTTATACTTAGTACATTCTTGGTAGATTTGGTTGGAACAAAAAAAAAGAAAAATAATAAACAATATAAAAAAAAGAAGAGAAAATAGATAAAAATAATATCCACGTTTTTAAATAACTATTTAAATTTTCAAAATTCTCAATTTTATTTTATTTAGCATAAGTACATGTTTACAATGGGCTTAGCACCTGAAATGACGTTCAAGTGCGATTTTAAAACTACTTGGGTTGTTCAGTCTCCTCAATTCGGCAGGTAGGGAATTCCACAGACCAGCAGCATGGGCGAAGAACTGTCTTTTAGAAACATTATATCTGAAAGTTGGAACAATTAGGATTCTACGTCTTTCAGACACTGAAAAAACAAGTCTGTTAGAAAGATATTCTGGTGCTTTGCATTGTTTCAATTTAAATAAAAACAGCAGAGTCTTGAAATCCAGATAATTTTGCAAGGTCATCCGAAATACACTTTTTCTGTACCTCGAAACATGGTCGTATCTGCGCAGGGCGTATACAAATCGGACAACATTGTTGAAGCTTGCGTTGACTCACACTGTCGAGGCAGCAAAATATTAAATGGCCATGAAAAAGAGCCGGTAGTATTAGCGTTTTAGCCAGGGTCAACTTGGTCTTTGTTGGGAGACAGCTAGTCGCTAGATACAGAGCTCGCAATGACCCATACATTCTGCCCAGTGCGCTCGATAAATGATTATCCCACGTCAGTGTTTGGTTGAATATTACGCCCAGATTTTTTACCGATTTGACGTACTGTATGTCGGTACCACTTAATTTAACGTTTGGTAAGCACGAGTAGTCCACCGCCTCCCTGCTGATAATAATGGCTTTTCCTTAAGTTTAATGTTAGTTTATTACGTTGAGACCAGAGTGCAATATTGTTCAAATCCTCATTGATTCGAAGAGTTGCATCTTCCACCATTCCAATTGGATAGCTGAGATATATTTGTACATCATCAGCATACATATGAGTCCTACAGTGCTTCAGCACTGATAGGAGGTCATTATTAAACATAGTGAAATTTAAAGGACCTAGAATTGATCCTTGAGGAACACCAGAATTATTTGAAAGAAAGGTTGATAGTTGACTATTAATGGACACAGCCTTGGTCCTTCCTGTTAAATATTCTTTAACCAACTTCAGAGTTGAGGTTTCAAAAAAGAAGTTGTGTTTTAACTTTGCTAGGAGTAAGCTATGTGGAACACGGAGAAGTCTAGCAGTACCAATGTAGTTATATTTCCCTTATCTATCTGTAGTCGTATATCATCGACGATCTTTAGAAGGACTGTCGAACAACTGTGCTGTGATCTAAAACCTGATTGTAAAGGCGAGAGTAGTCGAGACGTGGACAGAAACTCAGAAATCTGCCGGCTCAATAACTTTTCAAGAACTTTAGGTAGAATAAAGATCGGACGAAACTCTTTGGATCTGGAGTTCGTGTTTTTTTAAAACTGGAATAACCTTAGAGGTTTTCCAATCTTTGGATAGGAAGAACTGGTGAGTATCGTGTTAAAAATTTGTGTTAGATAGGGGCGGATTACTGGAAAAATAATTTTGACAAGGATAATGGAAAAGGCGTGAGATACGGGGTTTTCCGAATTATCAGTGTTCGTCTTTGTTGATGTTGATGCTTGAGCACGCGTCTGTATGTCAGAGTCGGATGGCTTTTCTTTAGACGCTTTTACCTTAGCCCGGTGTGGAATTTGATGTCGCACCTTGGGCGTACGTAAGCACGCCAGGGTTGGCTCGGTTATCTCTAGTCACCTTTCTTGTAGCAGTTTTCGACTTTTCCTTATTTACCGGTTTTGAAGGTGGGTTTTGCGGCTTCATAAGTCGATCTCTTCTTTTTTTTTAATTCCTTGGCTACTTCACAGCCTCTGTAATTAGCCGGGTGCTTACCATTGCAGTTAATACACGCTACAGGGGTTTGTTTGTTTACGCCACACTCTTGACTAAGATGTTTACCGGCGCATTTGACACATCGCGGTTCTTTTTGGCAATACGTTTGCGTATGGTTGAATCCTTGGCATCGTTTGCACTGAGGTATCAACCTTGTATTCTTGCGCATCGCCGTGGTGTAGTGGTAACATCATCGCTTGTCACGCTGTTGATTCACGGTTCGAATCCTGATGTCAAGAATCATTTATTTATTTCGCATGAAATAAATAAAAAAGTCGATCACTTGCGAAAGCTAAGTCAACTCTACTGTGAAGGCATAACAATGGCAGTAGGGTGGTCCTATGGCTAAAGTGCAACTTGATCGTGATAAATATATCAGGAGGACGGAAAAAATACTGTGAATCATAACCAATGGCAATAATAGCGAAAAACAAACAAAATACTCCCCAGTTATCTGGACAGCCACCCTTGGAGTTTACAGAAACTTAATACCACCTGAGTTTCAAACTACACCGCTCTGTCTTTCTCCCTGTCTCTTCCCCTTTCCACAAAAACGCACGTGTTCTAAAAATTAGTATAAGGGTATTCATATCCCCTTTAACACGTGCAAATTATAAAAAAAAAAAAAAAAAAATGGGTTCGATTTTGACTACGACATTCAGAATTGTTCTTATTTCGTAAATCTTATGTAAACTCTCAACCTTATCAAAGGTTAGCATAAAAAGAGGAAGCTCGCGCTTATCCATCGTTTCCTCGCCTTCCAATTTTTGCTTTTCCCGTTTAATTAAGTTACCCCATCGCCGATTTTAAAGTTTTTGTTCTTCAAATCGTGAACAACATCTTCCTTTCGGTATGAGGCATGAAGTCCTCTAGCTACGACTCGTATCGGTCTTCCAGATTTATTTTCATACGTATATCACTGAATTTTTTCAGTATTCAGTTTATTAGATACTGAGCGGTAACTGTCTGAGTCCTTTACGTTTACTTTCCATTTGTTGATGTTGAGCGATGTTACTTCAATATCGGATAGCAACAAAGGTTTGAGAAAAGAATGCAGTTTATTATAGTCTGCAATTCCGATCACGTATATTGGTGGTGGTGGTCATACCTTATTTCGTGGATGTTCTTCGGCACGCGTGTTTATTTTGTCAGGCTGTTCTTTACCTTCTCGTTTATTTTGCGTGTTTTCTTGCCTCGTTAACATTTCGGGCGAAGAGCCAGCTTTTCGTTTCTTGACTGGTCGTTTTTTTAGAATCCAATTGGTTTCCCGACTTAGTTCTTCATCATCCGTTTTATAATCCCTGTTATCGGGGACGTTTGAACTCGCAGCAGACTCATTACGAGGTTTCGATGTATCACTGAATACTTTATTTCCTGCTTTAAGTACATTTAATTGCTTTCTTAGTTCTTCGTAGAGAAGTTCCATTTTACTTAGCCTGGTCCGGAGTTCCGTATTTTCGTCCGTTAGGCTTTGAATTTTCGCTGAAGTCCGTTGTTCGTGCGCCGACACTATCGATGTCGTCGGACTTCTTGTTCCGCATGTTTTTATGGATGTCGGTGATCTAATTACCCTTGTACCTTTTTTAAAAGGGTCAGATGAACGCAATAAATGGCTCTCCCCAGAATCCGTAGAGCCGATCTCCGAAGAGGGTGGATTTTCCAGTGTACCTGGACTGCCACCTAGGGTATTTATATCTCGGTATACAGAGGGTTTATTTTAGTCGCCTCTTACGACAGGCATGCCTACCACGGATATATTCTAACCCCTATCCGAAGGGGGAGAATATGTATATATAGAATTTTAAAAAAATAAATAAAAAGAAAAATTTGTACTCACTTTTTCTTTTTCTTCCGTTGTTCTGCCGGTAGCACAAGAAAAGATCCGGTTGCTAATGTTCCAGTTGTATTATCGCGAACAAAAAGAAATGCTAAACGCAGAGCTTATTGCTTATCCTAACCTTAATTTACACTTTCTCATAAAATAAAACTAAAACTAAACTAAATTCTGTCTAATTCACTTCACTTCAATCACAAAAAAAAAATGTTGTTCCTTCGGTGCACCTCAATACTGCTGCAGCTTCTGTGGTACCCTGCCACTGTATTAATAGGGTTACCCTATAGGACGGAGCACCTCGCTTCGATGTCTTTTGTGTCGTCATTGTTTTTCTATGTCAACGCACCCCATCTAGTTGATACCGGTAAGTTGTTTCGCTTATCACACAAATTTCGCAGAGGCTTGAGTGTTTTGGCTCGACCCAAGTCTTGTAATTTCAGACAAGTTATACAGGTTAAGTGTTAAGTCAATTGACCCGTTGAAATCCATCAATACTTTAACCTACCTTTGCTATTTCATTTTCCTCTTTTCAAGGGGTATGATGGCCCCAGCATATTTTTTCTCATTTATCACGACTAGTCCGTTTGCACTTACCTCAAAAATCTTTCAAAAATTCCTCTTTTTTTTTGTACGTCCTGTCTATTTTTTTTTTTTTTTTTTTGTTCTCACTATCTGTAGTCGATCTCGTATTGCATCGACCGTTCACCTTCAATCTAAGTGAAGAAGCGATCAACGGTCGATGCTCTTTTGTCCTAGTTTCTTTGCCTCCTTTTTTTTTTAAATACCTAAATGCTTGCATAGAACAATTTAATAAATTAACACAATTACAATATATACACCTTACCTTAGTATACTTAACCTAACTTGACTTCACAAAAATGGATGCAATAACGACGATACTACAGAAAGAGCTACCAACTGAACGTATAACACTTTTACATATACTCGTAGATCATTTTCCTCCTAATTCGATCCTTCAATTGTGATTTTGTCTTTGGTTCATTTTATTTAGTTTTTTTTTTTTTTTTTTTGATAGCTTAAATGTGTATGCGAGGGACCTCTAGTGTGGTATAAGCAATACTACAATATATGTCAAGGAAAGACATTTTCTCGTCGCATTTTGATATACCTCTTCGTGGTCCCTTCCGAATTTTTCCAAAGGAACCACGTTTACCTTATTCCGGTCCCGCTAATTGCCCAAATAGTTCGGTAATTAAAGGCATAGTATATTACTAATCGCACTACGCGTGCAGTTCGCGCTCAATCGGTGTTTTCAGTGTTTTTACAGACAAATTTTGTTTGGTGGCCATGGTGGCTCGGAAGCATTCCGCAGCATTCCTGAACCCGAACTGATGGAAACAATTCCACAAGCACATTGGTGGGTGTCGCATCACTGGACGTCTTACGCTGGTAACCGCTAAGGAACTGCAGCATCTCCGCATTGGTTAGCATTCGTCAGGTTATTTTCTTTTAGTATTGTTTATATTTGCATCGTTATATTTGGTGACTAGTGTCATATTTGGTGGCTGGTGTCAAATTTGGTGACTAGTGTTACAATTGGTGACTAGTGTCATATTTGGTGACTAGTGTTAACCAACCGAGTAATTGTTTTCATGTTTCGCTTTGCTGCAGTCACTAAGGCCTCGTAACAAAAGTATGATAGAACTGTGGTGTAGTTTTATATTCTTAACAAAAACATATTTCCTTTGTTATCTTGTGATGCAATGAACTTTTAAGGTCATAACTTAAAGATTGGTTGGTAACTCTACCGAAGATTGATTGCATTAGGTATTTTGTCACTCCAGTCGCCATATAATACTGTCCCTATGTAGACGAAAAACTCTTGTAAATCCATCACACATGAAAATTATTACAAAGGACATACAAAAATAGGGATTTTCGTTCACATTTTCCACTCGAGAATTCAATCTATTCTGCATCAGTGTAACATTTTATTTATCCCTTCTAAACCTAACACATATATCCCAATTTTGGCTACCTCATAAAATACTCTAACCCGCCTTTAAATGGTCCCTGAAATTGATCATCCAAGTCGTTTATCTTCCACTTAAAATTAATAGAATTTCACATTCAATCTTGTACCGAAGACTGTTAATATCCCAGGGGACCAAAAAAGTCGATTAGCTCCAATTATAGAATAACATTTAAAGGTAATGTTCGTCTTTTTTTTATCAGCTTACAACAGGATTTGTGTAGGTGCCAATTTTTCCCTAGAAGTCTTTTTACATCTTCTATTGCAAACAAAAAAGTCACACAAGTTGTTCACTTAAAGACTGAATGCATTTAGGGCGGGTATCCTTTGGGAATTTTTGAACACCAAATGGGAGGGCTGGAGATTTACGGGAGAATTGAATATATTCTTTTTTCGCTTCTCCCATCCATTTTACACATAAATCAAGGAATTAGCCCTATGGATTCAGTGAGAGAGTGAACTACAGTGGTAATTAATCCAAAGTAGTGGAAGTGCATAAAGGAATGCAGAAAAAATAAAAGACTTGAATTACACGCTGTAAAAGGCAATGCTTTTCATTTATAGTTACGAGTAATTATTTTGTGAGTTAAATTATGAAATGAAGTTAATTTCTTCTGCCCTTAAAGAGTTAAGAACAAATTTTATTTGCCTCTATTGACTAGATAAAAAGTAAAGAATTTTTTTGAAAAATGGTGTACCATATTTTCGTTTATGTGAGAGAAATATAATTTATAAATCGATTACGATGCAATTTGTTTTTTTTTTTTTTTAGGAACAGCCAACTTCAAAATTAAAGAATTGTTTATAAGATATGTATATTTTTTAACCAGCCTATGGTATGGTTAGTATGATATGAGAGGGGTGTACTTTCTAGGGTGATTACATGGGGACTTTTTGGTCCATTGTGATTTCCTGTGAATAGTAGTACCATCTTTTCATTGGTTGTCTCTCGGTTGGTCCTGAATCAAACAAAATCTGTATTCCTGGCGAAACGTAATATGTTCTCGAGTGGGACTTGCACCTCCAGTGCTTCAAAAAGTATTTTTCCCATATAGTGGAAGTGATGAGTTTGAAGATTGGGACAATCACACAGAAAGTGTCTGTTAGTTTCGATTTATTGTGCATCATGACAAACTAGGTGACTTGATGCCCAGTCTGCCTGTAATTGCACCCATCGGGCAATATCCAGTTAGTACACCCACCATGATCCTTGTTCCTTTTTTGTTCATTGACAATAGGTTCATTTTTCTTTCAGGCATGGTCATAAGCTGCGAGATATGACACAGTCTCCTCTGGCTGCCCAGGAGATGTTGATCTTTTCTTTTGATTTAAGGTCTATTTTTCTTTGCAGTACACCCATAGGGACACCTACCGATGTCTGGGTGAATTCCTCATTTAATGCTGACCCTTTGCATACTAGTTCGTCTGCTGCTTCGTTACCCTCTATATTACTATGTCCTAGAACTCGTGTAGAGAGTGACTTCATGGGTACTGCATATTTTGTTTATAGTTTGTCGGAATGCGGAGACTGTTTTCGATCTTGAGTACGGTTTGACTGCGCATAAAGATTGTGACCCTAGATGGGCTTAGTTCCTTTCAATGGCGAAGTCTTATCTTCTTGAAAGTTAGTACAGGCACCTGGGAGTTTGTAGGAATCGTTGATGTTGAGTGATTTACAGAAAATTTCAGCGCCGGTTCCTATGTCTATTTTTGAGCCGTCAATGTAGACCTGGAAATCCTGGGCACTGATCACTATCGGAAAAGAAAATGTAGTATTTTTCGCATGTGCGCATGCGGTTCGTCTTCATCGAAAAACACACGCACACACGATTGTCACACAATCCCGTGTAAAAATCAAACAAACGCGTTATGAAGCAAAATTCTTACTTTTCTTTATTTTAATTTAAGTTTTGCGCGTGATACAAGTTTCTTTTTTTTATTGACGTCTGTCCGCCACGACAAATGCTATATCAATAATCGAGATGTTACATCATCTTCTCTTTTATGGATGTTTATTCTTAACTCGCCCTCTACATTGAATCTGAGAACTACATTATTTTATTTTAATGGATATGTTATATTATTTGTTACTACTACTCTTTCTTCCAGTTATCTATTTTCTCTGTTTTATGTTTTGCCTGCCATCTATGATTCAAACCGCTACATATTTAATTTAAAAGTCTTGTAAAGTGCGACATAGTCTGTTGTTCTATCGAGATCAGTTGATTTATATCTTTGAAATATAGATCGGTGTCTATAGAAGCTTTGCTTCCATGTGCTTGATTGTCTAAGACAAATCGCGCTTTTAACAGATGTGCTTCGAATGAACACATCCAGTGGAGGAAGATTGAGAATCATTTCCAACCCCACCTAACGCCTTGATATCTATGCTCTTGTTATGCTAACATATTCTAATATTTGTACTTTCATAAAATTATAAAGTTAGCTAAGTTTATATGTTGTACTCCAAAATACAATTGTTTCATAGGTATGTATGGGTCTTACGACCGCAGTATATACATAGGTATATACAGCATGGATTATGGGCGGTCACAAGCCCCATCGTTTACCGAAGGTTTACTTGCACGCATAGAAAACACATAAGGAATTTTTAAATTTCTCTTGTGTGTTCCTCTTCCATGTGAGCTTCGAATTGAGGATCGTTTCTAGATACTTCTTCGTCTGAGAGACTATATTCAACTTTGGAAGATAAATTTTTTCTATTTTCCTCCTTTCAGTAAACAGAACATAGGGTGACCAAATAAGAACGATAGGAAATTAAATTTAAATAAAACAACAACGATGCGAGATATCAAATTGATTCTGGCTTTATTTTGAAGCTACATTCATGCTACATTATGCACGGAATAGCACATCATTTAAATGGCCGCCTCGGCTTCGCTGACAGTGTTTCAAGCGGTCGGTCCAATTTTTGATGACTCGGTGCGGCGTTATTCCGGCAATAGCGTCTCGAATATTGGCCTCGAGCTCGGCAAAAGTGGTTGGTTTGTTAGCGTAGACTAAGGACTTGATATAGCCCCAGAGAAAATAATCGAGTGCCAAGTCACATAATTGCGGCAGCCAATTGATGAACGCTCGCCGTGAGATGACCCAGTCGCCAAATTTCTCCTTAACCACTTGGAGCGTTGCGTTGCTTGTAGGGCATGTAGAGCCATCTTGTTGGAACCACAGCTCAACAATTTTGCTTGTTAACATAGCCGCTGAGCCAAAAATTGGCCTCCTCCGAGAAGATGATTTTTTGGCAAAATCCGGATCTCCGCCCAACATTTCCAGCGCCCAATTAGCGAACTCACGGCATTGTCTATAGTCGTCGGGCTTCAATTTTTGCATCAGCATAATCTTATACAGATGTAGACCCAAATCTAACCGCAAAATAGCTCTGGTTGACTCTCTGGCGATGCTCAATTCAGCTGATCGGCGCCGAATCGACATTTCTGGGTCTTCTTCGATACTGGCCACTACGGCGGCTATGTTTTCTTCACATCGCACCGATCTCTGTCTGGTTGGTGGCTTAAGGTCCAAAAGAGTGTACTCATGCTCAAACTTTTCCACAGTGCGACGAATTGCCTGCGCATTGAAGCCATGATAACGACCGACTTCACGACGAAATTCACCTTGCGTATTTACAACTGAGCTGGAATTTTGATAATATTTTTTAATAATTTTCACACAATCGGGAAGCATCAAACGATGCAAAATGGCAAACCTTGCTGAATAACTGTTTAGTTCTGCCCATGGGGATAATTCTTTCGATGTTTCCCACCGATCATGATCACTACGTCATTTGCGTATACCACTGTTTTTATTCTTTTGGATTTCAGACTTCTCAGAATTTTGTTAACGACTAGAAGACTCAGCAAAGGAGAAATATCTCCCCTCCTCTGGAGTTCCTCTCGTAATCGTTTTCCTTATGACACACTTTCCGATAAATTATTTTGTTTTTTTGTACATATCCTAGCCTGATACAACATCGGAAAATTAACTTAAGCCATCGTAAGTTTCTGGTTAGGTTTTTTTCCAACACAACTGAAATATTTATTTTTAACAAAATCATTATACATAGGTCCTATTCTTCACCTCTCAAATTCAAATAACTCAGATTTCCATAATCTTGTACATATATGCCAAATATTGATTTCGAACAAAAGCGAATAAGTCATAGCCGAGAAATAGTAAATTTTCAAAAACCAGCTAAGTACCGTTATACCCAGTTGTTGGTAGTCTATCTATTGGCTTATATCCACTGTTACTTAAATATCAAATTTGAACAAAATCGTTAAAACCATTACATAAAATATCAATTTCATACAAAATCGGTCATTAGTAAGGTACCGTTCATTTTGAGGTTAGAATGAAAATTCCGATTTTGCCTTAAATTGTGAACCTCAAATATATACAGACGTACAGACTTACAGACACACAGCCATACAGAAATAGAGACATACAGACAGATAGACAAACAGAATTGCGGGACAAGATTGATCAAAATCTCGAGGTCTATTTTCTCGCGAAACTAATACTTTCCTTATAGGTGCTATAGATTATTTTATTCTAAACAACTTTGAACTGCACAACTTTTTCGTTAAATGAATGGTTTTCGAGAAAATAGCCAAAAACCACATTTTTGTCCCTATTTTCAAATATGGCAGTTTGCGCAAACCTTTTTCTTTTAGGAAAAGTATACAATTTCAATGAAAAGGCTAGGGAATATATGTATACAAATTCCCATTAATGATTTTGTTTTAAATATATAAAATGATCGATCTAAATGTACATAGCGTAGTGTTAAATTTGTAAGACGCAAATCACTACAAACAAAGAACAAAACAGTTTGCTTTATGTCTCATTTTTATTTAAACTAGATTGACATATAAAGTACTCGTAATATATGTCCTGAATTTTTGTCAAACGATTTGCAAACGAAAATGTGGTATTGCGGTATACTCGTACAGTTTAGTATAAAATTTGAACACAGTTGGTCAAACTCCTTTTTGATAAGGATTTGGATATATTTTTACAGGCAAACGTTTGTCATTTTGTCACACAATTTTTTTTGCTTTAGAGAAGTTTTTGAAAAGATAGAATTTTTCAAGATCAGATCAAAACTTGTAAAGTTTTTAAATATTGTGAACTCAACGACCCAGACAAATTGTCGTGTTTTGCACACATTAGAAAAGCAGACAGACGGAATTGGAAAGCAGTCTTATTCGTAATCCTGTATTCTAATAATACGAAGACTGATCAAAGTCTCTGCTTTGAAGGATTGAGTCATAGCCGAGAGCTATCTTTTAAGAACCAGTTAATGGGTAAAGTTCCGTTGTGCTAAAACCAGGTAGTACGCCATCTAAGAGTATATGATCACCATAACTTAAATATTGAATTTGACCAAAATCGTAAGGACCGTTTTTCAGAAAATCTTTTTTTTTCAGTCGGCCATACATACAGACAAAAAGACAGATGGAATTGAGAGACCCACTTTGTTTGAGTTTCTCTATTATAGTAATGTTTAGCTTGATCAAAATCGCGAGATCGAAACAAGTACTTGCATATAGGTGCAAGTAAAGACAGAGATCATAACCGTACATTTCTTTGCCAATACGTACACTAGCCGGAAATTCAACTTTCTTGAATATTCTTGCATGATGGGATAGGAATTTCTTCCTTGGACATGTTTACTATTTGTGGGTAGGTGCAAAACTATGAGACCGGTTCTCATAGTAGTGTGAGATTATTACTCACTAAACAACATCTCCCTTCTACTGGTTTACTACTACAAAAATATTCGCGTTGAGCAGGTAGCTATCAAGCAAAAGCACCTGCTAAAGATCGAAGGCTTACGTTCTCTGTAGTCGGTGCACAAGGTTTGTTTCGTCCATAATTTGGAGTATAACGTTGTTGCAATTACCATGAAGATGAATACGGAGTTTTCGAGCAAAGTTTGTATTTTCGTCACTTATGTAGTTACTCCTAAGTCTCTGTGGATATCATTGTTTCTGATATACCATGGGACATTTACTATGATTCTTAGCACTTTATTTTGAAAAGATTGTAGGATATTTCTATTGCTTCATTTGGTCCAGCCCCACAGTTGTATACCATACGTCCAAGCGGGTTTAAGCACTTGCTTGTAAAAAAAACAGTTTGTTATATGATATATACTTAATTTGGAATGCCTTTCAAGTAGCAAATGCATTTGTCTGAATCTGTTTTCAAGCTCATCGCGTTTCTTTTTAACGTGCAACTTCCATTTGACTTTCGCGTCTAGTGTCATTCCTACATACTTTGCCTCGTTTGCATACAGTATTTGTACCGAGTTAATGAAAATGGGTAGGTTGCTAATTTGTTTGTAAGTAAAGTTAACATGAGTTGATTTGGTCTCGTTGAGAGCAATGCGCCAAATCTTAGTCCACTTGCAAATTTTGTCCAAAGCTCGATGGAGCTTTACAGTTGCTGACTCAACTGATTTATCTGTTGTTAATATAACCTTCTTCTTGCAGTATATCCCGTGTGTACAATAAGAACAAGACCGGACCAAGAACGCTTCCTTGTGGTACTCCGGCAACGATTTCCTTAAATTGGGAGTATTCCCATCCGTGTTTAACACGGAATAATCTGTTGGTAAAGTACGATTCTAAGATCTCATATCGTGGTGGCCACGGTGTAGTGGGTAGTGTGTTCGCTTGTGACCCGAACTGTGCAGGTTCGAGCCCGGACGGGGAACAGCAATCACAGCCACCCGAACATATAAGAGAAACGAATAAAATCTAAGTTTCTCCACCACTACACCAAAAAGGAGTTTCTGCCTGGTAGTGCAATGGACACAGAAAATTGAGTCTGAGTGCTCCGGGATTTGGAAATTTCCTTTAAGTAAAAAAAAAAAAAAAAAAGATCTCATACTCGTATAATTGTTCCGGTAGAACCTGTCTTAACCTAAACTTCAAGCCTTCATGGCTTGAGAGACGGCCAGAAAAACGCTATAACATATCTTTTTCTCCTTTAAGGTTTTCTCAATTTCATTTGTAATTCTATAAACCTGATCAATTGTGGAATGCTTTGTTCTGAAGCCGAATTGATGGTCAGGAATCAAAAGTCTTTTTTCAATGACCTGTTGTAAGCGCTTTAACAAAAGCCTTTCAAATACCTTAGATACGAGTACTATCGCAGGAGCGATATCGGTCTGTATGATTTTTTGTCATTTTATTTTTAAGTAATACATTTTTTAGCAGTAGTAAAATATTTCTGGCATGTTTTCACTAATGGATTTAAAAAAATAAAGTGCACGACTGGGTCAACTACGTTCTGAAATTCAAACAAAATCGTAAAAATGATTTTTTTTCCTAAAAAAAAAAAAAAAAACCATTGAAATTCGAAAAAGATTAATTTAAAAAAATTTACAAAACTTGGTATGACATTGCGTTTGTCAAATGTTGATTAAATTCTGATTTTGAATAAAATTGCTCTAGTCATATTTGAAAAGCAGCTGATTTTCAAAAACAGGTCAGTAAGTAAAATACCGTTATACGATTTTTTTTTTGCCAAAAACTGATAGCATATACCCACCTCATCTCAAATATCAAATTTGATCAATATCGTGAGAATCGATTTAGAGAAAATAATTTTTTTCAAAATCGGCCATTAGTAAAGTACCGTTAATTTTGGGGTTAGATTTGAAATTCCAATTTCGCTTTGAAATTTGAACCCACTGACCCCGGTTATGAAGTTGGAAAACATCCGTACACCCGTTTAGACTGCAGTTGGCCATACATACAGACAGACATACAGTGTTGAAATTCACCGCATAAACTCTAACTTACCTTATTTTATTAAGTACATATATGTATACACTACACAGTTAGGTGCAAAATTGAACCCATGTTTGGATTTTGCCTTAGAAATGCTGATGCGTGAAACTCAATAAAAGTATGTACCACTGTGTAGTTGCTAGAAGTGTGTTCAGTCAAATAAAACATGCTACGTAACAAACGACAACCGTTACCGCGAATACCGTTACTTTTGCATTGGTTCATTTTTGCACCAGATGGTTTTATATGCGCATCCGTAGTCATTGTTTCGATTTCAAGGGCTTCGTTTGCGTGCCACTGTTGAAATTCTTATTCCTTGTATACTGCGTGCTAAATATTTTAAGGTGAAATGTGAAAAAAATTTACTCAAATATAAAATCAAGAGAATTTTCTTACAGGGAAATAAAATGAAGCCTCTCCCAAAAAATGTGCTAAATGAAGTGAAAAAACTTCTACTCGATATGTGGCGACGAAATGTAGAATAAGTCAGATCAGTGTTATCTGGTTGAAGAAAAAGTGTCAGCTCCACTTCGAAGAACCTCCACGTGGGAGGTCGAAGAAACTCTCTAACCAGGATGAAAGATCTCTTGCAAGGTATGTCGTATCTGGCACGGTTTCCACAGGTGCAGAGGCTGCGAAAGAGCTGGAAAATGCTACCGGTAAGGGAATTAGCCGATGAACAGCAAATCGCTTTCTTCATAAGCTAAATCTTGAGGCTGTAGAAAAGAAGAAGATGCCAGCCCTGTCTAGAAAAAATGTTAATGCAAGATTGTCCTTTGCGAAGGCATGCGAAAACTGGTCGGAATAAATGTGGAGGAAGGTAATATGGTCTGACGAGACTAAAATCAACCGCTACTGCACAGATGGAAGGTCGTGGGCTTGGAAAAGAAAGGATGAGTCATTGAAGCCAAAGCATGTAAAACAAACCGTAAAGCACGGTGGTGATTCGATCATGTTGTGGGGTTGTATGAGTGCGTTCGGGGTAGGGGAAATACATTTAATTGAAGGCAAAATGGACCAACATGTATACAAAAACTTATTGAGACAAAAATTTATGAAAACGATAGTTCCATGCCCTTACCCGAATCACAAATAACATTTCAACATGATAGGGACCCCAAGCACATGGCTAAATCAGTGCAAGCATGGCTTCAAACTCAACCATTTTCAATTCTGGACTGGCCTGCCCAAAGCCTCTACTTAAACCCTATCGAAAATCTGTGGACATATTTAAAAACGGCGCTTCACAAAGAGTACGACTCCCCACCATCTTCTATGGCTGTTTTATGGGACAGTGTTCAAGCACAATGGGCTAAAATTCCAATAAGCTACTGTTCAACCCTTGCAGAGAGTTAGATACGCCGCATCTAAGCCATAAAAAAAGTCAAGAGCCTTTGGACCAAATATTGATAGATTTCATCCTTATTATCTATTGGTTCTATTTTGTCTTGGTGCAAAATTGAACCAATGTAAAGTTAACAAATCGCATACAATATGTACAGAAATTATGTTGTTTTTAAATTAATCTTATTAACTGAAGTCCATTGAAATAAAAAATTATGTTTTTAGAAAAAAAACTGTTTTAATTTTCGAGTAATTTTCAATGAAACAGGTAACTAGGCACTATTGGCTCAATTTTGCACCTAACTATATATATTATAATACATAAATATTGTATATACAAAATTATCATACAAAACAAGCAAACATATATCCACTCGATCCTTTATATCGTTTATCTTAGGAACATTGCAAACTTGTAACTGACTTGTAAAAAGCCATAGTAAAAGCACCTAACGATCACGGTATTTACATTTTGATTATCCCAGTTAGCATGAACTCTCTTCAGCAGTCATTATGTTCATTGACACACAGGAATGAAGGATATTACTGGAGAGAAAACTCTTTATTCATAATATGTATTTACGAGTACAAACAGCAAGGAGTTCTGCATTCCCCCCTTAAGTAGGATTAAATGAAACTATAAAGTTAAACTGTGAAAAAACAAAATGCACGCAAATAATATCAATTTTAACGACAATCCATCATTTGCGTATACAAGTGTCACCACTCTCTACGCATCTACCTATCACTCTACTGAATTCTTTACTTACTTTACAGAATCCTACTTGTTGAAAATAGAATATAGGGTGAGTCAATTGGAGGTTACAATTTTTTTTTTAATAAACTGTTGATATTGTTATGTGCATATAATTTTGACACATGGACATTCAACATAAAATTTGATATTGGCCTTGCAGCTCAATGAAAAAACTTCCCATAACTTTTCGGTATAAATCCTGCGGTACAAATATCGCGTCGAATCTTGTCGGAGTCATTGGCATCTACTGCTTCACATAATCCCGAAGAAAAAAATTCAACAGCGTGATATCGCACGATCTTGGTGGCCAATTTTAGTCGCCGAATCGAGAGTTGACGCGGCCGAAAAACTTTATGTGCAATAACTACATTGCTTCTAGCGCTGTGTGGCAAGTGGCACCATCTCGTTGAAAATACATGTCTTCCACATCAATATCGTCCAATTGGTGCTAAAAATAATTTGTTATCATATTCCGGTATATTTCCCGGCAAAGGGGTTGTTCACCATTGACTGTTACAGCAGCACTACGAGAATTTTCGAAGAAGTATGTCTTAATCATGCCGTCAACCACAATCCGCATCAAACAATGACTTTTTGTAGATGCATTAGTTGTTCGTGAATGGCCCATGGATTTGCAACAATTTTGTTTGCTTATGTAACTATTCAGTTGGAAGTGAGCCTCATCGCTGAATGTGATTTTGTTCGAAAAATCGCCATCAAATTGGTGGTTCTCTAACACCCAATCAACGAAGTCAATACGTTGCTCATGGTCTGCTGGCTTCAATTCCTGAGTCAATTGTAACTTGTTGGCATGCAAATGTTGATGTTTTCTTAAATTGAACTGCATGGAACTCTAGGAAAGGTTCAATTGCTGGGAGCGATGCGGAATGAATTTTGATGGATTGTTACAAACACCATCACTCACTGCGGCAATTTTTTCGCATGCCTACCCAATACGGTCGTTGCTATTGATGGGCAAATTGTTTATACCTACCCGGTAGGTATTTATCAAAGGGTAAATACCGGGTATTTACCCAAAACTATATTTACCCACCCAAATATGGGTTTTCATTACATTTGGAATTAATGATGTGCCAAAGTAGGTATACAGAAAAAATAACCCCTTTTATATATCTGTTTTGGTTTTAGAAACGTTAGTAAACATAAGTTTATTATTGCAATTGGTGCAGTGTTCTCTCTAGTGATTAAAGTTCATTTTTTTATTTAATATGGGAAGAAATAAAAGTGTATTGTGGAAATATTTCGATAAAATGTATAAATTGGCTAAATGCAAGTTTTGCGGAAAGACTTACTATCCAAACATAAATAAAATAACAAAATATTTGATAAGCTGCTTTAAATGCCCGGCTGACATAAAAAATATTATAAATAGTGAAATAGTGAAATCACCAAACGTCACCGCTAAATATTATAAAACCAATGGGCTGTATAGCGCATACATTGCATTTATGTTGCTATGATATTATCAAGTGTTCTCCTGTAAAAAGAGTGATAGGAAAAGCAACGGTGATAGTGAAAACAATAAAAAATGGTCAAGTGCTTAGTGCGTTCCTTAATAAAATAAATAAAGAAAAGGGCATACAAAGTTCCCTAAAACTTCCAAGCAAAACTCGCTGGGGAAGCTACGTATTCTCCTTAGAAAGCCTAGTCAGCTTATAGACATTGGCCGTCAACGAGGCTTCCTCCCTCGCTAGAGACATTAAGACTGCATTGCTGGACGAAGATTGTTTTTGGAATGATATTCTTGTTGTAATTGAGATTATTAAGCCAATAGTTGTGTGGATAACGAAATTTGAATCTAATAATTGTTTAATACACAAAGTCCATAAAGTGCTAGGAGAACTGGAAAATTCAATGTCTACTTTATTAGGAACCGATAAAGTTCGACTTCAAGACGATTTAGAGAAGAAACATCTGAACGAAACATTTAAGAACCGAATGGAATTCGCAGAATCACCGATATATCTCGCCGCTGCTCTTCTTGACCCATCAAATCAAAGATGCCATCTAAGTGATTCTGACCAAATTTATTTATGAAGTTTCCAAAAGTATGGGAATTGAAGTCATGACCGATTTGACCCGTTATCGGTCCAAAGAAGGCATTTGAGGTAACGAATTCATTTGGTCAAATGTTTCCTCCATGGAACCATTGATTTGGTGGAAAGGCCTTTGTGCTAATAAAAATTTAAGCAAAGTTGCAGCACGCATTTTATCAGCACCTTTAACTTCGGCAGCCACAGAACGTTCCTTTAGTATTTTAGTTAGATTCACAATAAGAAACGAAATCGCCTTACCACCGAACGGGCGGGCAAGTTGACGTGCATATCTCATAATTGGAACATTGAATTGCATGCACAAACAACACATCAAGCTGTAGCAGAAAAAAAACCCGAACCAGGTTCCAGTTCAACAAATATCAACATACTGTAATATGCGAGCTACGGCTCGAGTAGATAAAACAATATTCTGTGAAATTTATTTCTTTATTTTCTAGTCTATAGAACAATTCAGGTTCACACTATATTATTCTTCGCAATTCTTTTCTTACAATGGTCTCTGTCCTCTCAAATCACTTTATCTCCTTTCGATTACTTAATTCACAAATCCAAACTAATTACTTCTTCTTGTTAAATCTCAACTTTCAATTTATCACAAAATTACAACTTCGCCCATTATCACTTTTCTAATCTCTTCGCCACAGTTTAAAAACTACTGCTGCTTTCTCAATCGCCATCTGTCCTTATATAGCAGAAGTTTCTGATAGCCGGAAACTTCTAGCAAATTCTTCGACCACTGGAACAAGAGAAATAATTCTTGCAGTTATAATTCCCTTTTATCCCTGATATTATTCGTCTCTTTTGTTGACATGAGCTGTGGAGACTTCGTCCCAGACACGAACCTCGAATGAAAGGACAGTTCGAACCAAAATTCTGCCAGAATGAAAAGTCACTTCGGAATTTGTTGCGTCATATTTTTAGGGGGCGTAGTTATTATTATGCTACAATACCCACCACATCAGAAGTTAATAAACCAAGTTGCAGTTACTCATCCAATCCTAACATACCCAGCACATCAAAATCTACTGAATCAGCAGAATGCATGTCTATTGACGAAAATTTAATAAAGTTACTATCTAATTCAAGCGACTCAGATTAATTCAAATTCAAAGGTTCTTTTGTTTATATTGTTCCTTTTCTTTTTTTAAATCTAATTAAATAAAAACAAATCACACAATGAACACATTTTTCTCATTTAAAATAAATACCCACCTAAATACCCGTTTTGGTAAATACCCGGTAAATACCCTGGGTATTTACCCTCAAAGGGTATTTATCGGGTATTTGCCCATCACTGGTCGTTGCACATCCAACACTGACCCTGTTTGATCGAATTTTTTCATTAATTTCTTAACCGCCGCACAAAATGGACGCTTATGTATACGGACATTATTTAGCAATGCGCAAATCGTGTTGGTTGAATTTTCCTGGTTTTTCGAAGATGATTTGATACTATTCAAATGCGCTGTTATCTTGCATACCGCTCCATAGTTACAAATGTCAATACTTAGTATTCACAGATATCAAATATCAGCTATTTATCTTTGACCGAACCACATTAGTCCCAAAGCTAAATTGTAAACTCTAATCGAATCACCCTTTACATTTAATTAGTGTTTAATGTTCCCTACTATTTCTATGCAATGCACAAGGTGCCATGGGAAACAGTGTTCATACACTGAACTTTCTCATCGTCTAAGGTAGTCATTCTTTATGCAACTAGGTACATGCACTGACATTTCAAATGGATTCCACTTTCATATCCCGTATTAAGGACTCTTTCCTCTATGAATTTGCACTAGTAAGGGTGAATTCATTTCCCTTCAATTGATAGCTACAGAGAGGCATGCCCGAACATTTGTCTAACTGATCTCCTCATCCATCATCGATGTCTCGAGGATGTGCTGTGCACATACACCTGCACCATTTCATGGAGAAGAAGTTTTTGTCTTTCATCTTCGTAGTGAAAGATTGTCAAGAAGTGACAGCCAAGTAGGACTTCTGCACGGACTGATGGAGAAGAAAACCTCTCCAGAAGTTTTCTCACGATTATTCATTAGAAATTCCACCCCCAAAAGCAATACTGATGGCATGGGTCATCAATAACGTTGATGTGAGCCAAGTTTAACACCTGGTTTCTCGTTAGATCGAATGACTGATGCGAATTGTTTTTCCCTCCTTCGATTGTGCAGTAAGTTTCCCTGACCACTTACTCACTCTACAGTACTATCAAAAGAGAACAGAATTAACAGAACTGAGTTTGTTTATAGCAGATGATTTATTCCGACATGAAGGGCAGAAAGAAAAGGATTAAACGGATTTCCTTTATTTCTCCAACCAACTTGCAGGAGAATTGCTTTTAAAACATAAATCATAGCATTTGAATTGGGTTAAAATTATGATTTGCCTTGGGCACAGGTTCATCAAATGTATATGAGTATTCTCAATGGTGGCGTCAATAGTTCGAGTTAGTGCAAAGTATTTAGACCTCACCATATATGGGCTACTTCGTCATATTAGGAGTTCAGGTCTGTAAGGATTTTCAAGACTGTGTCAGGCTTTTAGAAAAGAGATGGCGACGTATGAACCCACAATGGGCCAACGGCAGTGCTCATATCCCCGACGCACAGTGGTCTCTCCCATAGGCCAAAAGTCAACTACAAGTTTTTTTTAATGCAATTATTATCTATGATAACGGGAGAACAAAGTGGCAGTAAGGTTTCTCCTCTAAAATTAGTTGTGGGCAGTCAGTCGCGTCACGAAGTTGAGTGTTTTTTGCAGATTTATAAAAAACGTTAATCTGAAAATACGACATTCCGGTTTAACCATTTTTGGTCTGTTTTTTAAAGTTTATTTTGGAAAAAGGGTGATATGAATAATAAAATAATGATTAACGATAGCTTTTAAATAATTTTCTTTAAAAAAATGGTATATAATTTGTGTTTTTTTTTTCATATTTCTTGTTTTTCTGAAGAGCCGAAACATCAAATTAGAGTTATCTTTTCTCTTTAAGAATATATACGACTTTTTTTTCGCAAATTTACGCTAATCGTAAAATTTTGACCCGAAGTAAAACACTATTTTCCTCCTTTTTTTTAAATTCTAGCAATATGATCAAGCTCATTGGCATAAGGCGAAGAAAGGTCGCAGTATTACCAAAATTGTTAAGGAAACTTAGCAAATTGAAAGTTTAGACGCAAAGAAAAAGATAAATACGCTTTGTATATCCTTTCATAGAAGGTGGGAGGCTTCTTCGCGAAAAAAAAAAATAATTTTTATCGGCAAATAGTGTTTGGCTTGATTGTATCATCGTAGACTTCAGGTCTGCACAGGACCAAATAGAAGAAAAAAAGTCGCCAAATAATGAAGGTAGACCCAAAAAGCTTTTTTTAGAAAGTTCGTCTCGAACTAAGAGGAGACGAATTGCTAAGATCTTTGAAATAGATGAAGATATTGCTTGTGTTTTGAAGCATTGTCAGTCAACTGACAATCTCCAAGCCAAACTGCTTGATTCAAATGATGCTTTGAAACTTTTGGTTGAGGCCAAGTTGTCAAAACATCAGTACCAAGTTATCAGGAACTTGGTAAATCAAAAGACTGAAGTTGATATTTTTCCAAGCTATGCTAAGGTTCTTAAAGCGAAAGATTGTTACCCAGAGCTTGAAACAATAAAAATTTCCGATTCATCGGTCGAAATTACCCTTCAAGGACTCCTTAATCATACTGCCCAACGCATTGTAGAATCCCAACGAGAAATTTTTGAAAATTTGGAGACTAATTTCGATAGTAATATAAATATTTTACCAACCAGGTTTTGTGTTTTAGGTTGTGAAACTTTTCCTTTCTTTTTCTTTTGTCTGTGTTTATTGTAATAGTGTTTCATGTTTGTTTGTTTGTTTAATAGCCTCAGTTGCCAGTGCAGTGTAACAGAGTCTCTAGTCTGTATTTAACCACAGGAGGTAGAATAATGTAGTGTACGTCTTATGTAAAAAAAAAAAAATTGATTTCAGTGGGACTCAATGAACTCTTGATTTAGGTAATCTTAATTTAATTGGCAAATGGGGCTTTGATGGAAGCAGTGGACAGTCCGAACATAAACAAAGAATTTCTGGCGAATTCAGTGATGCCGATATGTATATAACTTCATATGTTTCGATTCAATTATTTTCGCACGAGAGCTCTGAGTCAGAAAAGAAAATTGTATGGCAAAATCCTCGTCCAGGATCAACTCTATACTGCCGACCAATACGTTTTCAATTAAAAAAAGAAACGGCAGAGTTGAGCAGACCTGAGCAGGAATATATGCAGAACCAGAACAATGATTTAACTGACACAATAATAAAAATAGCTGACTGTTTTATCAACGTAAAACATATACTTAAATTGACAATGGTTGACGGTAAGGTATGCAATTCCTTGTCGCATACTGCTTCGCAACAGGTGTGCTATATTTGCGGAGCAAAGCCAACTAATATGAATGATATTCAAAGTTCCTTACAAAGAACCATTAACGAAGATTTCTTAGATTTTGGCATATCTCCACTGAATGCGTGGATAAGATTCTTTTAATTCTTTATTCATCTAGCATATAGATTAGATTTTAAAAAATGGCGGACCGGAAATAAAGAAAAACCTCTTTTGGACGCACAGAAAAAACTAATACAAGCAGAATTCAAGAACATTGGATTGATAATTGGCAAGCCAAAACAAGGTGGTGGAAATTCAAACTATAGAAATACTGCACATAGATTCTTTGCAAACCCATCTATATCTTCTCAGATAACTGGTGTTAAACAATCAATAATTGAAAAATGTGCTGTGATTTCAAAAACTTTAGCAAGTTGTTTTGCAATTAATGCAGAATCTTTCGAGAAATATGCGCAAGATACGGCTCGTGAAATTGTTCCAGAATACCCTTGATACCCATTACCAGCTTCAGTACACAAAGTTCTTATTCACGGAGGACAAATTTTGAAACACGCCATATTGCCTATAGGCCAATTTACGGAAGAGGCGGCAGAGGCGGCAGAGGCGGCAGAGGCGGCAGAGGCGGCAGAGGCGAAAAACAAATATGTTAAATTTTTCCGATCGAAGAATACACGAAAAATATCTAGGCTGTCAACAAACACAGATTTATTGAATAGACTACTTCTTACCTCAGACCCTTTGCTTTCTAACAAAAGAAATTTGAAAAAACACAGACATCGACATTGTCTAAGAATATTTTGAATTTATTACTTTAACCTTTAATTAAATTAAATAATATATAAAATTAATCACTTGTTTAACTATTTGTTTTATTTTCTATCATTTAAAATGAAATTTTGGGTTTTGACCGCCCTTCCCATACAAATTAAACCACTGTGCGACGTGGGTTACTGGCATCGTTTTATGCAATCCCTTGTTCTAACGGTTGTAACTTAGGTTCTAACCCGTCGGAATAACTACTCTACGAATGAAAAGATATTGATACGAATTAGTCATAAGCCTCTGATATGCATAATTGTGCTGTTGACCACCCTAGCAAACTAAATAAGAACAATATCATTTGAATCTGAACGTGAAATGTTCAACAAAGGTCACGTGCAGTCGAACAACTCGCGGAGACCCTAGGCTGCTATAAAGTTCGATGGAATGGAACAAGCATAAGGAAGATGAAAAACTGCGGCATTTACTACGGCGAATGCAACAAATAGGAGAGACAGCGGTTATTCGGTTGTGTATTTGTAGTCAGACGAAGATTTAGGTAAGAAGTCATGAGCTTCAGGCATATTAGCGAGGGTTTGATAACAATCCGCATTAAAGCTGAGTTCATAAATATCGCACTGATATGTGATCACGTCTCCACGAGATCAGATCTAGACAGGGCTTTGCGGCGGGACTAATCATCATCATAACCAACACTCGTTTCCCGCACTTTAATATCAACAAAGGGACTTGATGGTCAACAGATTAACAAACCGCCAATCAGATTGATAATATTGCGATCTGGATTTCGGATATTCGAACTTGACGAGCAGCCAACATAGACTCGGATCACTATTTGATTGTAGCCGAAGTACGTTTTTATTCTAAAATGTTCTCTAGTACTTAGAATTTAGTTCTTTGAATTATATAAAACCCATTTTAACTTTTTGCCTTAGGCAATTAAGTTACTTTCTTCCTATTTAACTGATAGAAGCAAGCAGTTGGACGAATTAATACCCTGTCAGATTATCTTCCAACAACTTCTGGTGCGCCACAAGGCTCAATTTTAGGTCCACTTTTATTTTCGCTATATGTAAACGACCTCCCCTCGACCACTCTTTTCACATGTATCCCGATGACATTCATATATACATGAACTGTCCGTTTGGTATGACTGAGCACTGTGTCGACTTAACAAATGGTCTTTTGTTGAACTCTAAAAAATCAAAGTGTTTAGTATGATAATTTCAAATACACAAATACATGATAATTTCAAATACAGACCTTTTATATTTCCCTTCTATTATACTGAACTCTACTCTCACACAGTATTTTGAAACTTTAGTATGATTATGAACCGTAACCTGACATGGAATAACTATAACTATTGTTGGGAAAACCTATGGGGTGCTTCGCACTCTGTGAGTTACTCAAACATAAAAATCCAATAAAAACGAGCTTTGGCAAAGACGCTGGTTATTCCTATCCTTATATATGGCTGCGAAATTTTCTATTTCTGAAACCAGGAAAAGAAGGGTTCAGGTAGAGATGAACGTTAATTTGAAATCTTTGTAAATTATAGAATTCCGTAAATACTGGGGAAAACAAGTCATTCCACATTCTTGGCTAAAAAATGATCTTCTACGGTGATCAGTGCACCCAAAATCGGCCCCTAAAGTACATGCATGTACAGAATGGAATACACGTGTATTACGATTAAACAGACGGACGGGCGGGACATAATTATCATACATATGTATATATTTTTTCAGAACATTAGTGATGGAAACAATAATATAGGAACGAAAAGCATGCAACATTCCTGGGGTGCTCGAGCGAATAAACTTCGCCGTACATAGACTGATCACCCATCAAAGAGTACATGCTTTAATCGCGGTAATTATGAATATCCTAGAATTTTGGGAGTGGTATAGCTCACCTGGGCTTTAGGCATACCTCCATCTACTGTAATGTGGTTTATAAATATGGAAGAGTACTTCCTCCACCATCTTACCTAATCCACATAAGAAATGAGAAGAGAACTCTTCAAATTCGTAACCGGGTTTGTTATTTGTTATAGCCTCGTCGGTAAATTTGTGAACGGTTGCTATCATATCTACTTGCTCCCTTACAGCTTATTTGGCCAGTGCCTCAAAAAATTTTATTTTTTGGAGCACGTTGTCTTATTTCACGCGATATTGTGCGTACATATTTTGCAGCAACTTGTAAATTAGTGAACATATCTTTTTACAAAATAAACCACAGCCTAGCTTACTCGTATCATTGAGGTCCCTATCCAAATGACGATGTCTCCATTGATAAAATATTGAACGAGTAGAATTAGTTAACAAAATTTTAATTTTTTTTTTTCAGACACTGGTTTCGCCGGAGCGTAACGCTGAATGATTGTAACGCTCCCTACTCTTGCCTTAAATATGGTCATCAATATACGAAAACACTCAGAAACCAAAATGTTCCGAATAAAATCATCATACGAATTTTAATAAATATATATACGAATAGCATGGCGAGAATATCTTTAGAGTCCAAAGGTAATAAATTCAATTTAAATAGAGGAGTTACGAGTAGACAAGGAGATCCGTTTTCACCTGCACTATTTTCTACAGTATTAGAAGAAGTATTCAAATCACTAAACTAGGAAAATTATGGCATAAAAATAGAAGGAGAATGCTTGAGCAATATCAGATTCGCAGATGACATTACAGTTTTCGCATCATCTTCATTGGAAATGAATAGTATGATAAACGGACTCGAAAATGCGTGCAAAAAGCTAGGATTAACAATAAATGCAGAAAAGTCAAAACTTATGTCTAATGGCACAAAAGAATGCATTATGTTGAATAATCAAGAAATTGAATGCTCGTACGTAGACGAGTATACATACCTAGGCCAACTAATAGCAGTAGAAAATCGGGAAGATAAAGAGTTAGTGATAACAGAATAGCTAAAGGATGGAATCAATTATGGAAGTTCAAAAATATCTTGCAGTTAAACCTCTTCCGAACCTCAAGATCATATCTTTTCGATACAGCTATCTCACCAGTACTAACTTACGGATCGCAAACATGGAACTTTACATCAAAATCCATAAGGTTAGGTTAGGTTGAAGTGGTTGTCAGCAAAAAAGAAGCCAACACACTTAGACCAATAATAGGTCCATTGTGATACCACATGGGTTTGAGACGCGCCCTCTAGAATACTCGTTGAACCATTTGGAGCTTTTGATGAATCGTAGAAAGTACCTAACATAAATATTATTCAGATAATTTAGGTCATTGAAACAGAAGGCTCATAAGTGGAGTGTCCTTCTTTGGGAGAGAGCTGGGCAGGTGCAAAGAAGGTGAAGAATAGTCTCTTCCACCTCCTCGTCCATGCAGCTCTTGCAGAAATCGTTAGAGAAGACGCCAAGCGTTGTTGCATGCTTGCCTATTAGACAGTGTCCAGTTATGAAACAGTGTCCTGTTATGACACAAAATCCATAAACAAACTACAACTTGCTCAAAGAGCAATGGAAAGATCCATCTTAAAAGTTTGAATGCACCAGTGAATCCAGAACGCATCGATAAGAGAAAGAACCTGTTTTACCGATGTAATTCAAAGGGCCAAACAACAAAAATGGCTCTGGGCTGGTCATGTTGCAAGGTTGCAGGATAATAGATGGACCTTAAAAACAACAGAATGGATACCAAGGGAAAACTAGGGACGACCTGGCAGACAACTTAAACGCAGACAACTTAAACCTGGACAAATCATGGAGTAGATGGGAACAGTTAGCCAAAGATACAAAGGCGTGGCCAACTTGGGGGGAAGGCTTATGTCCAAAACCAACTTTAGGTTTAAATTATATAAAAAGATAATATACGAGTATATTTTAAGTACTAAGCTGAAACTCAAATGATATGAATTATACTAAATTAAACAAATTAAATGAATTGTAATAACATATCAAATTGGATGAATAAAGCTGTAATAATAATATTAAGTTCTTCTTGTTTTTTTGATGAAAATGCAACTTTATTGTGAAAAAATGGTTAGAAATGAATCGTTCAAAGTGCTGCCTATTGCTAGCTACAATTTGTTCCCATCTTTCTGGCAGAGCTCGGATACCGTTACGGTAAAAGTGTTCATCTTTTGAGGCTATCCACGAATCAAGCCATTTTTTGATGTCTTCATATGAGCGGAACTGCTGATCAGCCAGACCATGTGCCATCGAACGGAATAAGTAATAATCGGATGGCGCAATATCTGGGGAATATGGCGGGTAGGGTAGGACTTCCCATTTGAGCGTTTTCAGGTAGATTTTAACGAGTTTGGCAACGTGAGGCCGTTCGTTGTCATACTGTAGAATCACCTTTTCGTGTCTCTGCTCGAATATTGTGGCCGTTTTTCGCGCATTGCTAGGCTCAATCGCATCAATTGAAGTTGATACAGTTCCCGAGTGATGGTTTCGTTGGGTTTCAACAGTTCATAATAAATGACACCGACATGGTCCCACAAAATACACAGCATAATCTTCCTTCACGCGGACGGTCGTCAACATCGAAATCACCGCCTTTGAAGCAACGGAACCAACCACGGCACGTTGTTTCACTTAGAGCAGCATCTCCGTAAACACCAAACAAAATCATTAATGTGTCAAAACAGTTTCTTTACCAAATGTCTAAGCTCGATTCATAACGTTTTGGATATGTCAAAATCGAACAGCTATGGAGTAACACGAACTCCTGTCACAACTGTTGTCTCGCTCTCTCTACTCAAATATCTGACACGAAGCCTCTGACAACTGTTTAAGTCGCCATGACATTCGTGCTTTCTAATCTGTTTTAGATAATTTAAAGAATAAATAGTTGAAGTTTTAAGAACTTTGTTGTTTGCTTCTTACATGTCGGATTGCTAACCCCCACAAGCACTTACTGCTGGAGCCATCTATTGACTTAGTTGCACACCTAATAATAAAATACGTTCCCTAAAACGCTTCCACGATAAGAGGCCATTGCGTGTGGCTAGAACTAAAAGTTCCAACCAGTGTTGGGGATTGGAACTAACCCCCCCTTTACCCAAATTATTTCACTTAGCCCTAAGACGTACTATTTCCCCAGTTGGCGTTTAGTGGACCCTTTCTGCCAGAGTAAGGGCTGAGTGCTCTCCTTCCAGAAATCTTCGTACTTCGTGTAGTCATTTCTTATTCGATGCATGATAGCCCCACTGAAGGCACATTAGTTTCTCGGGGACGAAGAATGGTAACCTTCATTCCTAAACCCCGAATAGTAAAGGGTCTTTCATTAAGCGCTTCCTATCTTTAAATTTAAATAAAACAAAGTGTGTGAGAGACATCATCGAAATTTTTCATTCCTTAGAAAGGCCTATCGATGCCATTATGTATGAAATATAATATCTTTCAAATATCCGCGCGGCTTCTCTGGGTGGCGCGCATCCGAAATGTCCAATTTTCCATGACTCTGGCGCATAAATCAGGCTGAATTTGACTGATGGCATGGGTTATGTTGGCTTTGAGGGCAGCTGTGGTTTGTGGCTTATTCGCCACAAACCACAGTTGGACCTGCGACTTCAGAAAACCTCATAAGAAAAAGTCTAACGGGGTCAAATCGCACGATCTCGGTGGCCAGTTCACATCACCTCCACGTGAGATGACCATGCCCTCGAATCGCTAGTGCAGAATTTCCAATGTGGCGTAAGCTGTGTGGCACGTAGCGCCGTCTTGTTGAAACCACATGTCGTTGGTGTCCATATGATCCAATTCAGGCCAAAAGAAGTTAATCATCGAACTATAGCGTTCGCCGTTGACGGTGATGGCCTGGCCAACGTTGTTCTTAAAGAAATATGGACCGATGATGCCGCCAGCCCAAAATCCACACCAAACAGTGACTTTTTCGGGATGCATTGGACGCTCTTGGATCTTGACATACCGATTCATACAGAAATGGGCCCCATCGCTGAAGATGATTTTACGATGAAAAAGCGCGCGGAACGTTGCCCGAACAGAACACCCATTTTGATAAAACTGTTTTATTATTTGCACGTGTTGTTGAACGCTATATCCATCCATGGTGATTTGGCAAAATATACTGAATAAATGACAGCCAATTTGACAGATGTAGCTTCAAAAATATGGCCGCTATCAACTGTCAAAGTTCGGAAGTCCCTTTTGGAAGACCCTGTATATACCTTCGTGTGTATTGTATAACTCGTATTTATAAAAAGTCTTTTTATGATTTTACGAAGTGGTCATTTTCTTAGAAATGCCAATTGCTCCTCTACCTACAAATATTAACGCCAATAGCGATATATTTATTTCTTTTTAAAAAAGTTTAACCTTTGTACTCCCAAGAAGAACTTAGTACCCTAACTTTTGAAGAAAAAAAAATCTGCTTTATTTGGGCAAAATAAAACGTGTGATTAACATTGCTGATCTACTTTCATCGATTAACCAGCGCCCCGAGATATTTGTAGATGTCTGTCTATTCTGCTATTGAATTGTTGGAGATTGAAGGCTTTTGGAAATATATCTCCTGGTAGTGAATTCCAAAGTTTACTTTTCCTGTAGCAGAAGGAGTTTTGATAAAGGGATATAAATGCGGTTCCCAAGTGGACATAACTTTTGTCGTCAAAAGAACAGCAGAAAAAGAAGTCCAAAAGCGTTAAGTAGCGCGATCTAAGCGGCCAAATTTTAACGCCCAAACGGGAGATTACACGACCAGGCAATTTCTGGTGCAATAATGTTATTGATTCACGTGATGTGTGGCAAGTGACACCGGCCTGTTGGAACCACATGTCTTCGAGATCCATATCATCCATTTGAGGCACAAAAACCTGGGTTATCATTCCCCGATACCGTTCGCTGTTGTCTGTTTGTACATTGCCGGTAGCGTCTTCGAAGAAAAATAGTCCAATGTTGCCTCCAGCCCAAAATCCACACTAAACAGTGACAAGTTTGGGATGCATTTCCTACTCATGAAATACATTTGGGTTTTCGTCACTCCAAATGCGGCAATTTTGCTTGCTTGTGTAGCCAATTGGGCTAACATGAAAATGGGCCTCTTCGCTCAAGTTGATTTTATTGGAAAACTCTCCGATCACTTGTTGATTTTCAATGAACAAAATGACGAACTCTTTTCGCTGTAGGCTTGAGGCTTGAGTTGTTGAGTTGGATTTTGTAGGCATGAAGACGCAAATCTTTCGTGAGAATACACTACATAATGCTCCTTGAAATGTTTAATTCTTGCCCACGATGCCAAATGGATATTCCCCGCGTCTCGGCCATATTCTGGCGAACATCCGTGACGTTTTCTGTCTTTGACTATTTACCATTAAACTGTTATAATGATTTGACTGTTAAAGCACAACAGACATATCACATTCCAAAGGATGTACTTATATAAATATAAATATTTTAGGACCAAAGGAAAATGCTTTTTTCTCACATAATTTGTCTCTTTGACAACACAAGACTTCAGTTTGTTTTTATCACTAAAAATATGTACCTTACTAGTTTTCCGAATACTCTTTCAAGCTATTCAGAAAGGAGTATACGTATTATTCGTATTACTCTTATATTCTCGCTTTGAAATTGAGAAGAAGCGTTTATGACAATAAGGTTATGGTGCATTTCAGGTTTTTAGTGTCGTTATCATTTGGTATTTTGATTATCAGATTCAAATAGCCAACTAACATTTACACGAATTATTATTTTGTTTCTATACTAAGTGCACATACTTAGATATTGTCAAAATAGTAAAATATCTTGCAGCACCACAGTTTCAGCAACATACAAGTATATACACAATATCAAGAACACAAAGTGTGCACAAATAATGCTGTCAAAAGATTACCTAACGCCATCATGAAATAGAAATGAACACACGCAGCTCACCATAGTAACATTTTGATGAACATCATCTTTCCACCATAGAACACCGCCGCAAGAAATAAGGGCATAGCGAAGCAAAGCTACTTTTCGATATATTATATTTTGAAGTAGCTACAATGCATGGATGGGAAGAAGGATTCAGGCGCCGCCGTTGCTGCTTTCCGTATACTCCACCAACATACTCGTATCAGGGAAATTTCTGACTGGCAGCAAAATAGAATTTACGATGTAAACCATGCGAAAATTATCGATCCGTTCCCGAAATCAAAACACATAAATTATCCTGTAAGATGACAGAGGTTGTCGGTGGGGGAGATTTCATGATAAATCCTACTTGAATTGGTACACGCGACAGCGTTTTTGTGCATAAAGTTCACCTTGCAGTAAACCATTTGGAATAAACCTCCTATATGTTATGAACATTTACAAAGCATTATATGATGCTTACTGAATAATGCTCGTCCAAGGACTTTTGGTAATTACACACCTTTATGCACTGTGATGACAGACATCGGAATGATGGGCAAATTTAAACCCACGCAATTCACGTATGTATGTCATGTGCATTCAATTGCATCGAACTTTTAGAGTAAAAGGGGTAGTGTATGCCTTCGTGAAAATGGGTTATACACCTAGTGGAGGTGCTTGCGTAATTCGTAAAATACTTTGAGAGATTTCACTGACACAAAGTTCTTGTCTAATTGACTTCCTATGACATTTTCGGTTGAAAATACATGTATGTATAGTATATGCATGTATCGACATATTTTTTATACAATTTGTTCGCGCCAAAGGGGATATGAATACCATTAAAACAGAGGCGATACCTGTGCACGTTGGTTTTAATTGTTTCAAGATTTTAGTGATGGGAAAATATAGAGCCTGGAAGATCAAGTCACATTTGTGTCGTTCGGCTTATAAACGAATCCCTATATTTGACAGTACGACCGAAGTTGGGCTTAAAGCGGCCCATACACACAACACTTGTGTGCACACCGGTGTCATGACACCTATAAGTTTTAACGCGCGAGTTGCGCGTTATGTTATGGTAAATGTAAGCATTAAGAAGGCACGTGTCCACAGTATCACACAGGAGGTCAGAGCTGGTCGAAGCTCCAAGTAACACCCAGTAAAGAGTTTAGATAGTAAACTGCTGATTTTGCTCAGAATATGAAGAGAACATTTGGTAACAGTGCTAAGAAGGTGCACGACAGCGTTATGGTCCCAAATTCTAATGACCATTCCTTAGCAATAATTTCCCGATTACGTACCGAACCTCACACCAACATAGAGACAATAACTGCGATCAGATCTCTTAACAGTGCATTACCCGGAAGAGTTGAAAAGACGGATGATCATCAAGTGTCCCAAAAAGGGTAACCTGATAGAGTAGGGGAACTTGAGAGTTATATGCGTTCTTACGTCCGTAGCCAAGATAGTATCTAGAATAGTTAGAGAAAAGACCAAGCCTTTTGGCGTACCTTCAAATGAGACAGTGTCCGGTAATGACATCAATTGTTGTGCTGATATGCTTCCTGCTAAAGGAGACCAATCTCTTCGAGCGTTTCTGTTCGAGCTGAGGCCAAATCTCTTTGATAGCATTTAGCTTGAGCAATTGCTTACATGTAGCGAGACGCATGCCGAGATTCTCCTTTTCCGGTAGAATCTGTAAATTTGTACCATGCCTGGCAAAATCATCAGCCATACAGTTTCCTGGGCTGATGATACCCCGGCACCTGGTACAGGTGAATGTTTAATTGCTCTGCCATCGCATTAGAAGAAGAGCGACCTTTTATGTGGAAGAGATCGATTTGAGAGATTTTATAGCGGCCTGACTGTCAGCGAAGATGCTAATAACCTTAGTAGATTTTACTTTCCATTTCAGCCAAAATAGAGCTCCTTTGATCGCCATTATTTCCGCCTGGAAAACGCTGCAGTAATCTAGGAGGCGAAAAGAGATATTAACGTTTCGCCTGGCGGAGTAAACCCCGCCACCCACCCCATCGATTGCCATCGAACCATTCGTGTAGGAATTCGTATTTATTAAATCAGAAAAATTATCACATCGCTCGCTTCTGCAGAAATTTCTAGTTAGTCACCCGAATTAATCACTTGGTACATACAATATATGGTTTGATATATGTGTGTATGGATATATGTAACTTTCAAGATACATATGTCCCTTAGTACAATTCGGCTTTCTGTAGCTGCAAACAATGTTGATGTATATAAACGCAGCCAAAAAGTTTCTATAACGCCAACTCTAAACTTGTCATCGTAAGTTGTCATCGAGTCTTAGAGTTCCAGTCTTGGTCCATCACCCATCAATTTCTCCAGTCTTCACAACGCGCTGCTGCTGGATTCACAAGAATTATTCTATTATATTTTCTTCAATCTGAATATTGTTTAACAAATAATTTGGTTTATTGGATGGCTCACGTTTGATGTTAACACTCCAAATGTTTTACTCGTATGATCTTATTAGTGTAGCCTGCCAACGGCAAGTATACTAAGCTTGCATATAAAAGAAAGAAAAAAGTCCTTTGTATCACAAGTGTTACAAAAATCGAAAACCTGGTTAAGTGCTGATCCTTTTTCCACACTATGAGCGTGCAAGGTCTCAGTTTTCTAGACACCTTAGGAATTACACCTCAGGAAGTACACAATTTCAGCTGTACTTCCATAATAGCATAATTAAGAAGGCAGTTTCTTGGCAAATTACTACTGTGGATAGTTCTAAAAACCCAGTACTGATTTTCTGTTCGCTTAGTCTCCGACAACGTTGAAGTGCGTTTATTTGCCTGACCACTTAACATTACTTGCAACACAACATAAATGCCACCTTCATATAGAGTTTAGCTATATTTTTTCAGGTATGAAGGTACCCAAACTATGCTTCACCAAGGGATAAGGCTCTCAGGATTTATATATGTGCAATAACTAAATGAAACTTATACGACATGGCCAATCGTGCCATCTTCCCAAAACATAGCAAATAAATTGCATGACTTGCACATATTCATATATGTACATGCTGTTCAATTACGAATCACTTAGATTTGAAATTTAAAAGTATTTTCGGAGAAAACGGGTACGCCATCTGATAGCATAAGTACTATAACTCAAATATCAAATGAGATCAAAATCGTTAGAGCCGTTTTCGAGTAATGAAGGTTATAGAATATAATTCAAAATTGACTCACCATTTCATTATATAATTTATGTCGTGCTGCGCATTCGCATCGCATCCCAATAATAAGGCCAGTTTTTAGGCTCTCTGCAGCCGCAATCAATCTCCCTTATCCGGAGAGTGTGGACCCACTAGATCATTTCCCAAATATGCCGATACCAGCCAAAGATTAGTTTTCTTCAACTCCAAGTTGGTAGCGACTATATCTTGATTCCTGTAATTAGAGAGTAGAAAAATATTAAGAGGATTCTTCGTAATGAAACTGTATCTCAGTTTCTTTCCATGCGTAGATTAATTTATAATTAGGAGCCTTGAGTTCACAAACCCTGTTGCCTACAACCTATGATTCCTGGATCAATATTATGTCTTCCCCGACTTTTGACAGTCGAATAAATAAAATAAAAAATAATAAGAGCGGCAGAAGCCATTTTGGAGTGATGTAGGTTAATCTGTATTGATCGCAGCATTGAAGCTATAATCAGGGCATATATGTACCTCTACCGCGGTTGTGTTAACTTTCTCCGAGTCCGATTACAGAAGGTCGCTTTCTTGCAGAGAAAGGTTTTGTAGATCCATCTCTGTGTTCGTCAATCTGAGATTGACCCCCGTAAGAAATGGTGCAAAGTCTTTGAGTCAAGGAACAGAACTTGAAGTGTCAGATAAAGACTGAGGGAGATACCCCCGCAACGCATGGCCTGTCGGACTGATAGGTCCAGCTTTCGAAACCAATGTACCTAACGTCAGTCCAGACGCGCGCTTAACACTTTTGGGGATAGAACTCTCCTCGAAGCAGGGCAGGGAGGTCCACTCTCCATGGTGTCAAACGACGGTTTTTTTTTTGAAGAACGTCCTCCTTTTTTTAATTTTTTCCATTTTATACCCCCTAGTAGCGGAGCAATAGATTCGATCTGCACAAAGATCCGCATTATGCTTACTGTGGCTTTGCCACAGGAGCTTGTTAGGACTAGTTTAACTCCCAGACTTCCATACCTACGGTACGGTTCTAGCGCTCACACCACCAGAGAAGTAGGTATCTGTTGTTACCTCATTCTTAATTACCACTGCGCACGATTGAGTACGTGTGTGTAAGTCTGACACTGCTATTAGTCATTTCTAGTGGGCGTCCACAGGGAGGCTAAAGACGAAGATTGTTGCCCACCATATAAGAGTTTGCCCGCTTTATAATTATTTGAGTTTTTCCCAATCAAAAAAACTTCCAAACCACTGCAGCAGAAGTTTTACATACCACTAAGAGTTACATATACGCATCGGCATGGCAACAACGCCACGGCAACGCATCTCACCCAGATAAATAATGCTCTTACACTCTCTGCTGGTAAACAACAAGCTTAGCGTTGCCACCAATAAAACTATGCTGTCGGAACATTTTTTTTAACACGATCGAGAGAAAGAATGTAATATGATTGTATTGAGCGCTTACGGGAACAGGCTGAAAACATATAATGTACAGTAACGGACATAGAAATCCGGACCTGGTAAAAAAAAATCTTTAACTTCAATTATCTTGAGGACTTTTTTTAGGATTTTGCATAAAAAATCTTTAATGACGTGGTTCTAGTTCACTTTGTTATAGTTCATTAAAAAAAGAGAAAATAATTTTATTAATATGGAAAATAAAACGAAAATGAGTGAAAAAACATAAGTCGAAATAATGACTTTAAAGAATGAAAAATTAAGTGTTCGTGATATAGCGCAAAAAATGGGATTCAGCAAGTCGTCAGTGGTGGAAAAAAGGGAAAGGGTCGCAGAAGAAAGACCACCAGCGCTGAAGATCGGCTTCTAAAACAAATAAATCTGCGTGATCGATTCAAAACTGCTGAAAATTTAAGGACAGACTTTGTAGAGGCTGGAGGATCAGAGATAATCTCACGGACTGTAAGACGAAGGCTTCAAGAAGCTGGCTTGAACGCAAGAAGACCTGCCAAAAAAACATTTCTTTTTAGAAATGGGTTTTTGGCAAACGAAAACGAATGTTCCTAAAACGTCTCCAGTGGGTCAGAGATCATGAAAACTGGACAATAACGGATTGGAAAAATGTGATCTTCTCAGACAAGTCCAAGTTCAACATATTCGGCTCTGACGGAATACAGTACATGAGGCGAAGAACTGGAGAAAGATTCAATGATGAGTGTGTGACAACAATTGTGAAACAAGGAGGTTCAAGGATGATTTGGGAATGCTTTTCCTATCACGGCGTTGGACGCCTGGCTCTAATAAATGGAACGGTGAATGCAGAAAAATATAAAAAAATATTGGAAGACGCTACCATCTTTAGAAGAACACTTATCATATTCAGATAAGCTGATTTTCTAAGACGAATCTGCGCCTTATCACCGGGCGAAATTGGTAAGTGTTCATTTTTCATTTCATTTCATTTTTTCATACCAGGTCAAAAATTTTCTAACCGAGAATAGTATTGCAACATTGGAGTGACCTGGAAACAGCCCTGACCTGAACCCGATTTAGAACCTTTGGTCCATAATTAAGGCTCAGGTAGCGAAGAAGAAGCCACGGACATTCAAATTCATTGAAAAAGTGTGGTATGAGGAATCGCACTGGATACTTTACACAGCCTGATTAAATCAATGCCCGACCAGATAAAAACCGTAATAAAAAAAAGGAGGGACTAAAAGTATTAACATCTTCAGTTCTCCGAAGTTTGAGAAGCCCGTTTCCTGTAATAAAAATCATAAACTCGAATAGCAACAAAAACTATCATTTGTTTTTTTTGTTTTTTTCAATGAAACTTAAAACAATTTAATGTTGTCCTTTTCGGAAATTGTTTTATTGTTTTCCGAATCTGAAATGTATTTCAATAAATTAACGTTCGGTAAATATAGATCTTGATTATCTTTAAAACCTCCAAAATTATTCTACTAAATTAGTTTTTTCACTATTTCCGGATTTCTATGTCCGTTACTGTATATAAAATTATCATGCTGTTCTCTTGTCTTTACAACTTTTTAATTCCGTTAGAGTTTAAGCCTATAAATGTTAAGTAAGATTTTAAACATTATTATTAAGGTTTTGAACTTTGAAAATACGGAATTTTTAGTTTTTTTTGGGGCTAGACTATTTTATTAACTTCATACAATTTTTTGTTTACGTTTACAAACAGAGCAATACTTAGTCGTTCCAGATTGACACTTTAGCTATGATGAAGTACATAATAAACTAATAGTGACTTTAATTATAGTTACTATTTGTGATCAAAAATCGCCTTCCAAAATACGGGCTCTGTAGCGGGTTCCAGTTGTAGCATAGTTATGTATATAGAGCTTCCCACCCCTGACTCCCACTCTATACGTTAATAACATCATCATAGTCCAACAAAATTACTCCGAAATATTTCACACGGAATTCTCTTAAAATGGGACATCCTCCGATGAAATGGTAAATAACCTCCCTCTCTTTAAGGTTGCAAAAGTCACATAATGTGGAGTAAAATAAAGATTTATTAGTTCTCCTCTAAGTTCAAAATTGTGCTTATCATATACAGAGAATAGTGATTGAGGCAGTACGTGATATAGACGATCGCCTATGTTGTGATGAATGTGCTTCAGCTACAAATCTGTCATATATATTGGTAAATATAGATTTAATCATTGAAAGTTGCATATCAGCTGCAATACTTATATTCACGCTATAAGTTGCCGCCAACTACTCCCACTTTTGGACCAAGCGCCCTCTTGCCATTATTATATGCTTCAGTACAATTCTCGGCGGTCTTTCTTCTTCCATCTCCACTACTTTTGCAATATAATCTGCATACAGCTTTAAGGTATCTAACAAAAAAGGGTTGGGATTTCTGTTTCTAAACGCAGCATATACGAGGGCAAGGTGTAAAGTTCTCGGCCAAACAATGAAAGACTGTGATTTTCAGTTAAAAAATGATTTTAATTTTCTACATAATCTCCCTTGACTTCAACACACTTTGTCCAGCGTTTCTCCAACATCAGTATTCCTTCTCGGAAGTGAGAGTCTGGAAGGCTTCGAAAATATTCATCTACGGCCCTCTCAACTTCTGCATTGGATGTGAAGCGCTTCCCAGAAACAAATTTCTTCAAGTTTAGGAACAGATGGAAGTCTGAGGGTGCCAAATCAGGTGAATAGGGGGAATGGCCGAGCAAATCGTACCCCAAATCCCGCAGTTTTCTCATCGCCAACACACACTTGTGTACAGGTGCATTGTCCCGGTGAAAAATGATTTTTTTCTTCTTCAAGCCAGGCCTCTTCTCGCGAATTTTGGCATCCAGCTGGTCTGTGATTGTTCTACCTTTCTCAGGGTAATCAATTAACAGGATCCATTTCGCATCCCAAAACACACTAGCCATGAACTTTCCGGCATATTCGATCGACTTCGCTTTCTTTGGCGCTGAACCACCGGCTTCCACCCACTGCTTGGACTGCTGTTTCGTTTCTGGCGTGTAGTGGTGGACCCATGTCTCATCCATGGTGACAAATCGCCGCACAAAATCGGTCGGATCCCTATTGAATCGGTCCAAAGATTGCCGCAAAAATCGTTTGCGCATTTGCTTTTGATCGGCATTCAGCAAATGCGGCACCCATCTTGCGCAGAGCTTTCGTATCCCTAAATTTTTGTGCAAGATGTTTCGCACCCTCTCTTAAGATATACACACAGCCTCAGCTATCTCACTCACCTTCACTCGTCCAACACGATATCATACACTTTTCTATGGTTTCGGGTGTGGTTGCGGTTTTTGGTCGTCCTTCACGTGGGTCATCTTCGTGGGACGTGCGACCACGTTTAAATTCAGCTGCCCACTTTTTAACGGTTGATATGGAAGGAGCAGATTCCCCGTAAACGTTTGTCAACTTTGAATAAATTTCCTTAGGGGTTAATCCATCCAAAACGAAGAGTTTTGTCACCGCACGATATTCAAGTTTATCCATTTTAACGAAAAACACACAAGACGTCTACCGCAAAAATTCGTGTAAAGAAACTACTTGAGAGAACAAATTAAAACTTGTCATACGAACTAATGAGAAATGCACCCAGGCAGGAAACATAAATTTTTGCTGATTGAAACGCCATCTCTGCGTCAGGTCGAGATCTTACACTCGTAGTTCGGTATACATGTTAAAAGTTTTTACATGTAAAGTTTTTTTCAACTTCTTCAAAAAAAGCAATAACCCTAAATTTGGGCTCCGTACACCTGGCCAGTATAATTTCCCGCTCGGGCGTCTTTGGTCGCAAACAAGACATTTTTTGTTACATGCGTCTGATTCGATGACGTGTATTTTACTTTTAACACCGAGTAAGTATTATTGAAAATTATTGATGCTTTTACTTTACTTATACTTACTTGTATCATTACAACATTAGACTGAGACCCTTTCCTTATTCCTATACCGGTAACCCGTGTTAAGTTCCGCCAAAAATCTCACCCAATTTCCCAGATAGAAGTTCTAACAGAAGTGTTAATAATATAAATGTGTTTTTTTTTTGGGTTTTTTGTTGACATTTCGCGCACTTTTTTATTCATAGACTTATTTGTTGAACGATTTACACTACTAAATATTTGAACTCAATCGCTCACTAATTACTTGAAAGTAACCAAAAACCTACCCTTCGTAATTAAAATTACAAAATCCTCGCATACGTACATTGCTCCTTATGGATATATTCGTATTATTGTACCCCCCATTCAAGTACTACCTATACCTATGCATATGTACGAGGACATATATGTAGATCAAGAGTTCGCCGTTATAGGTTCTACTGAATTATTGCAAAGGCGATAGTCCCTTTCGTGTGTTCGTCTCTTTCAACCCCTAAAGGGCACATAAATTGTTTAACTGCAAAAATCTATTATAGGTACTCCTTCGCGAAGAAGACGGTTTGGATATGGAGCAGGATAAGAAATCAAGTTAAGGCACAACGTCTATCGTAGCACATATCAGAGTACCTATCTATCTATCTACTTGTGTGCGAAAGATGTGTTATTAAATTACGATAAGAGATTGTTTTATGGAATTTCGGTTATGTAGCTACCTAATTTATGGGAATTGGATTTTATTCTTTTAATAGAAAATAGCAAGAAAAGTGTGCGAATTGGTGGATTGTGATAACAATTAAAGAGAACTGAAATCGTCTTTTATTCTTCTTGGTTGATATATCTTCTGAATTAAAGTTAATCTTCCAAGTCATTGGGTATTGTTAATGGATCAAGACGTCTTTGCTTATGTCCGGAGCAGTCATTCTATTAATTCTTTTGAAACGAGTGTATTGCATTCCGAAACGCTTGAATTCCAGGAGCACATAAATTCATTTATTATCTAAAGAACATTATAGTCTTATATTTTTACTAAACATTTCATCCTCCTACATTCAGTGAGCTCCAGCACACTTCTAACGCCATTTCTTCTCAGTTAATCAATTAAATTTATTAACAAAGATTTCGCTACGATTTTGATGTCTGTAGATTTAAATCAATGTCATTACCATGTTATTCTATTACAATTAGTTAAAATTTGTTTTCACTTTGTAAACTCCTTATACCCACCTCTTTGATACCACCATTACCGTGGCAGAATTATAGAAATAGAAACACTTTGTGGGAGTTAATCTTCTTTTACCCCACAATGCGGACTGTTTGGGAAAATGGTGAACAATTAATTAATATTTACGACATGCAAAGTTCAAATTTCTCTTCTAAACCACAGCAGAGGAACCTTGTTTTTCCTTTACAGTAATTTTCATTTACACTATTTGGCCCACCCTTCGGCTCCTAGTTGGCCCCTATCATCGCGCAGTCATCCCTGTAATTTTTGCAGTGGAACACGGTATGATTTATAGTGAAGAGTGTTGTGGGCGCGAAGCTCACAGAGATGATTTATATAACTCACGACCAGGGAATATTATTTTTTATTGCGACGTGATGATGAGTGTCGATTAACTGCCTCGAAGTGGCACCGGCACTCCGGAATGAAATATGGTGGCAGTGCTGGCAATTCCCCATATGGTGATTATGTAAAGGATTTTGATCATTTAGTTCATGCATATGCATTTGCTAACGCATTGCTAAAGTTTTCATTCTAAATCGACGTCATAGAGTGGGTGTGTGTACGGGGATGGGAAGTGGTGCAAACTTAAGAATTCTGATTTATTTCAATTTTACGAGTATGTCTATTTCTAGACAGGATATCCGCAACAAAACTTGAAGAAGTTCTAAGCCACATTTATGGCCGAAAATGATGACAAGGAAATAAATTGTTTCCAAGAAAGAGATCCCTGTTATTTATGGCCTATGAAGCTATTTAGGAGGAGCATGAAGTTTATAAGTATAAGTAACAGTGACTGCCTTATGTTAGTAGTAGCAGCTGAGAATCTGTCTATTCTACTAAAAAATATCAATCATGAATCTCGAAAAAAAAAAAATTGAGTACAGTAAAACGCGGATAACTACCTCTCCACGATTTCAGCTTTGTTTGGGTACTTAAGCGGGTGAGGTGGTTAAACGAACCCGCTTAAGTACTCCGATGAGGCTGATATCCGAATTCGGTAAAAACGTTTTTTTATTATTATTTTATTAAAAAAATCAATTAACAGATATAATAATGCAGTTAAAAATTTTGCATTATGTATGTTAATAATAAAGCTTCAAATTCATTTATGTAGTCTTATGTACATAATGTAAAGCGTACATTTATGCATACATTCTTATTGCATCTTGTATGTATTATTGAGATTGCAAAAGTTCATGAATATCATGAATGAGTATGATGAATAAATTAACGCAGACAATTTTTCGAATTCATTTAAAAGAAAAAGAAATTGCTACTAGTAAGAAAATCTAGTTAAAATAATCAGTAATTTTCATCTGATTCATGGTGACGCACTTCAAGGTTGATAATTTTCTCCTCGAAATTTTCGATATCATGGGTGCTAATATCTTTATAGAAAGCAAATTTTCTAAGAACATCTAATGCATATAATGCTTCTTTTATATTAGGAGGGTTACGCTCTTCTTCATCGTCACACATATCTTCCGAATTTTCGTCTTCTTCTGCTTCACCTAAATGTTTGCGAACTTCATCAACAATTTCATCATCTGTGAGAATACCATAGCATTGCAGGTCATTATCATAATGAACAAAACTTGCAAATTTATCATAAGTTATTGCAACGTCGGTAAAGGTATTTTGTTCAGATATTGTTACATATTTCTTCATTTTCCAAAAGTTCTTGACCAAAATAGAATCCTGCCTGAAAAAAAAAAAAAAACTTTATTTCAGCACTTACTTGTCTAGAACATACAACCTTTCTAAAACAATTCTTAATAGCTTCTTCTGTAACCAGCCACCAAGGCAACCAGTTGCTTTCTTATAATTATTTGCCTATAGTGAGATTTGAAACTGTGAATAATTCCCTGATCAAGTGGCTGAATCAAGGCGGTGGTGTTTGGTGGGAGATATTGGACACAAATATTTTCTAGCTTAACTGTTGTTTTGTGGCAGGACGTATTGTCCACGAATAAAATGTGTCTCCTTTCCTTTTTCATCTCTTCATCAATTTTGAATAGTATAGAGTTCCATAAAGAAGTTGTCATCCAAGCCTTTTGATTGGAATAATAGGGAACGGATAGACTTTCTTGTTGAAACATCGAGGATTTTTCGATTTTCCAATAACGAAGACCTTTTTATAGGTTCCAGCAGCGTTGCATAAAAATAGTAAAGTTATTCGGAATAGTTTTTTTAAAATGGGACCTAAAACATGGCTTACGTAGTTTTCTGCACCGCTTTGATTACTTTCATTGGACTCACCATGTATTTTAATAAATTGGATATTTTCTCGATGTTTCCTCACTCATTGTTGGGCTCAAAATCGGAGTCAAACTTAGGGGCTAACTTTTTTGCCTAATTAATAATGAAAGGGCCAGATATCACTGCGTTTTGAGCTCGAGTTTGATCAAACCATTTTGTTAAAGCATGTTCCACATCTTCATGCGTACCTTTCCGTTGCCGTTTTGATTTCAAGTTTTTATTTCCACACGCAACCTCACGAATTTCATCTTTTTTTCTTAAAATCCTATTCACCGTCGATATGACACATTTGAAAAATGAAGCTAGTTCTTTTTTCGTTTTAACTTTGCTTTCGAATTGCGAGAGCAATTTTAATTTCTGCTCAATCGAAAGTGTGGATATGCGCCTATTCATTTCTGTGGATATTTATGAAAACTTTCGCTAGATTATTATATATTTTTTTTTTTTGCAAATTTCACCGACAAATCCAAATCAGCAAGCTTAATGTCAATTGAAATAAATCTCAACCAAAAAATGACAAAGCGAATATATCATTTTTTGCGACGAAGTGAAGTTTGCTTCGATGGAATTTTAGGATTTGAATGATGTACTTACACGAGTTTTATATGAGCAAACGAGCGAAAAAAAGTGATAAATAGAGGTCACTAAACCGAGTAAGGCACTTAAAAGGGGAGTACTTATCCGTGTATATTTACTACAAACAGTGTAGAAAAACTATAAGTCTGAAATATTTTGGGCACTTAAACGGGTTGGGTACCTAAGCGTGAAGCACTTATCCGGATTTTACTGTATTTGAAATTTCTGTTAGCAACTTTTGAAAATTGTGTAAGTTTGTATTGTTTCCATACCTTGAATTAAAAAGAGTGTGACTAAGACTCTTACCTTTTATGTATAATATCAATCTCGTATTTCGTTTATTGTTCCTATTGATAGTGGTTTCACGCAAAATTTTCGATCTCGAGATTTTGATTAATAATTTTTTTACTACTGGATATAGAAACTTCAAAAACTAGGTAACTCAATTTTATCTGTAATATTTGTATTGAATTTCGTAAAAAATTACGTTTAATATCGTGGATTTGATTTCAATATTTTATTACAAAAAATATGGCATACTTATACAATACGCTGGTTTCCAGTTTTTTACGAGTTTCAAAGACACTATCCGAGCCTACAGGAATACGACAGGGAAAGGGAGTTTAGTATATGAATCACAGTAGGATCTGAGGTTCTGTCAAGAAATCTTTTGCATAATTTTAAAGAGCACTGCTCTAAGGCAGATGACTCCACTGGACTTGTTCGCGAAGGCAATTGCAAAAATCCCGTTAAACAAATAAATTTATTTAAAAATAAAAAATACAATTAAATTTATCGAAAATAAAAATGAAAACACGAATATAGGGTTATTCAACAAGAAAAAAGATGGCCCAATGACACCGCCAGTCCAAAAACCGCACCAAACTGTCACTCGTTGTGGATGGGGTAGTTGTTCCACTATTTTTTTTTTTTTTTTTTTTATTTTTCGGAGCCAGATGCGACAGTTTCGTTTGCCCAAATAAATGGAAATGAGCCCCATCACTCAGAACAATTTTGTGTAAAAAATCATGATTTTGTTCATTCATTTCCAGCACTTAATCAGAGAAAGTACGTCGTTATGCGTGGTCTGCTGGCTTAAATTATTGTGTCAACTTGATCTTATAAGCATGTAGGCCAAGATATTTATGCAAAATGCGGTGCAAAGTGGTAGCGGATAGGCCCATTTTCTGTGATCATCTTGAAATGGACACACCTGGGTTTTCAGTCACACTCTCAGCTACGACGGACGAACACGATTTGGAGTCTTCACATCACTAACCTCTCCGAGACGTTCAAATTGATCGATTAAATTCACTATAGCTGTGCGAGAACGCACTTGATGATGATCAAAAGCAGTGCGAACTTTACGAAACGTTTCCGCAATATTTTCACCGTTTTTGTAGTGAATTTTCACTATTTCAACACATTGTGCGAGTGTGTATCGATCCATATTTAATAGCTTCCTAGTTCTTACTTATCAAAAGTCATCACAATGATAGTTGAATGATGACAGTTCAACAATGGTGCAAAATTTGAAATGATACCTCTTGGTGGATGACCCTATATGTATCTTTGAGGAAATTGTATGTTCTTTATGTTTGTTAAAACTCTGCATTTTGCTACTTAGATCGTCAGTTTCAGTATAATTGTGGAAGATCAAAGAAATACAGGTTAGTTTTTATGTTTTGAACTTGTTATATTTGTTTATTTAAGAGTGGGTTATAATTTTTTTTTTAAAGTACAGTATACAAATGGGAAATTGTGTTGCCCTAATTGTTAAACATTTCGTCTCATTCGTGCTCTTTCCTACATTTTTCAACACATTTTCCATCACCTTTCTCAAAATTGTAGGCGTTATGACACGGACTTTATTGCGAATATTGGCTTTCAGTTGGGGGATGGTCGCTGGCTTATTGAAGCGACCGTCGGAAGTAGTTAAATCCGGTAAACGCGGCGGCCTATTGAAGTCGCTACTGCCCGAAATAAATCACTCGTAGAGGATGTCCCTTGCAGTAAGCGTTATTGCTCCATACCATAGTTGTGGATCGTTTTGCGCAGCTGGCCTCAACAAATTTTCCAACATCGTTCTATGTTGAGCAGCATTGATAGTAACTGCAGGACCGGCTTCAATTTCAAAGAAATATAGGCCATTGATTCTTTCGGACAATACACCGCACTAAAAAGTACACTAAAGTGGGTGTAATTGTCGCTGATGAACTGCTGTTGGATTCTCCATATTTTGCAGTTTTGCTGGTTAACTAAACATTTTATTATCAAATGGATTTGGATGAAATCGGGATTTTGCCGCAACGAAATGGCATAAGCAATCCGTTGCTGGTAGTTAGTCTGTTGGCTTCAATTCTTAGACAAGCTGAATTTTATATGGGTACATTTGCAATGTGATCAAAATCCTCTGAATGAACCTACCCGATAGTCCGAGTTGAGCCGAACGTCTCTTTGTTGATGTTTTTGGTCTATCCTGCATACTCTCCAGTATACGTTAAATATTTTCCTCCGTGTACGCCGCACATTGTCTTTTTGTACCAGAGAGATTCCTTACTGACCCTTCTTGCCGAAATCGTGCAACCAGACAATTTATTGTTGGTACTATGGGTGCGATCCGCACATTAAAAAATCAATGATATGCACGCTGGATCGAAAGGATTGACCCTTGGTATTCAAAATAAAATTCGATGGTTTTTGTTCGTTGTTTTGTTGTGTATCGTTCCATATTAAATCCCCAAGTCTTGTTTGAAAAGTTCTGAACAAAAACAAAAAATTGAAATAAAAAGTTATATCGGATTTAAACCAATAAGGTCATTTTGCGCCACCCTGTATTATTAGAACCACTATTTTCTCAAGATGACACACTCTATATTTGCCGGATTGGTCAGGCAACAATTCCGCAAACAAAATAAATAGCCCATTTTCAACACTAAATGCCAAAAATGATAAAAATAAATTGATATCCAACAGTTTCAAAAAACAATACTTTATAGAAACGAGAAAGAAATCATTAAAAATTATGTCGGCAATCGATGCTAATTTACGTAGACTTAGTGGTAACATCATCGCTTGTCACGATGCAGGTTCACGGTTCGAATCCTGGTGTTAATAATCGTCTCTCTATTTCACATGAAATAAATAAAAAAGTCGATCAATTGCGAAATCTTAGTCAGCTCTACTGCGAAGGCATAACATTTTTTTCATTTTTAATGCATTTTTATTGGGTAATTCATTATAACTTATATGCTAGACAAAACGCTTAAAACTAGCTTAACTAACTTAACTATTCTTATTCTAACTTACTGGCCCTATGCGGGCGCTCTAAGTTAAACCTAATACTTAAAACTATGTCTTTCGACGTAACGTGCATGCATTTTGTATTTAATTTATTATTTTATTTGCTTGTTACTAAGAAAAATAGATAAAACAAAACTTAGTGAATGAACTCTTTTTTTTGTATTCTTATATATAAAACTTATAAACTACCTTAAAATAAATCTTAAAATATCTTATTCTACTTTAATCTATCTTACTCTACCTTACGTAATTATACGTACTTTTTTTTTTTTCTTTTTTTTCTATCCAAGTGCTGTGATAAGAATTTTTTTTTTATTTTTTATTTTTAACCTATATACAGTATACCTAAACTACCTTAAACTATGTAAGTCGGCCAAGGACAACCAACTTCAAACATCCAACAGAATACCCTGGATTAGGAGGAAACGACGAAGGAGTTTCCTCTCTTTCGGCTAGCCACCAGAAATGACCGTACTGACGTTGTACGTCCTCAACATCGCGACCCGATACCGCCCTACTAAACTGGAGACGCTCCACACTGCCGTGTGCAACGTCTCTGTCGTAGTTGAGTCGCCTATCCACAACTGTCCGAGCAACGTGGAAGATTAACGGCACCGCCAATCTGTCCTGGATCAGACCTTTCTCATCAAAATAAAGGAACGCCTCTGGGGGAACAAAGCCGTTAAGGCACACTCTCTCATGATACTCGTAATTGGGGTAATAAGCCCCAGAGATCAGGTTGTTCGTCGAGCTCATTGCTCTTGCAATGTGCCTTCGAATCAGCTTGATAACGAAATTATCCACTCTAATTAGGTTAGCCCTGTTGTATAGGACCTCATTGGGATAGAATTTTATGTACTGGGACTCTGGTGTTCTGTACAAATGAAGGCAAGCCCGAAGGCAAGCCCTCTCAAACACCCGAATCTTTTCCAACAAGCTTGCTCCCACGTTGAACCACACGGGGCATCCATATACGAGCATGGGCCTAATGAGGGCCATGTAGCAGATTACCTTTACCCTTGCATCGAGTTGCTTGCTATAAAAAAGTCTCTTTGTAAGGGCAAAAGCACCTTTGGCTCTGGCCAGAGCAGCATCTATATGTTTGTTAAAATATAGATATTGGTCTAACCAGAGCCCCAGGTATCTGACTACATTTCGACTTGCAAGTGGCTGTCCGTGCGGTCCAACTATTGAGAACTTTCGCCAATTCTTTCTGGTATCCCTAGAGGCTCCAGACAACGGCGTCCTAAAAAGAATGGTTTCCGATTTCTGGAAGTTGATCTTCAACTTCCAGTCATCGCAATATCGCTGAATCTTATCGAAGTCACGTTGCAAGAGAATTGCAATGACCTCGATTTTCGGTCCTGATCTGTACGCGATCAAGTCGTCTGCGTACGCTATGGCATGGTGAAGTGATCCTATGAGATCGCTCGTGTAAATGTTGAAAAGGATCGGTGAATTAACCGCACCTTGTTGCAGACCGTTTTTAATTAGAAATGTTCCAGCAGAAGTCACATTGCCATTTCTGACGATGAACTGTCTACTGGTGAGCATATTATGAAGTATGTACAGCAGTGGTTT
>OY720432.1:43303219-43421966 GCA_963082735.1 Pocota personata | reverse complement strand
CTGTTTTCGAGAAATATGCGACTGGGTGAAACTTTTTGTCGCAATGGCGCTGCATCAGGACTGACCCAAACCCTAAACTACTTGCGTCGCAATGTAACTCAGTTTCCCTTTCGAGACTATAAATAGCCAACACCGGTGCAGTAACAAGTTTGTCGCGTAGCTCCCGAAAAGCCTTTACACAGTCTGCGGAAAAGTCATATCTGCTCTCCTTACTATTTTGGAAAATGACGGTACGAATCGGCGGAAATACGAGAGCAACCCGATACATCGGTGCAATTCGTGATGATTCCTCGGCATCGGGTAATGCTTAATATTTCGAATGTGAGCATCAGCCGGTCGAATTCCCGACGCGTTCACAGAATAACCCAAGATCCAACCCTTCTTCACTAAGGCGGCGCAGAACCTCAGCAACAATTTCCATGTGAGGTTCGAAGTCGGTTGCTGCTATCAAATTATCGACCAGGTAGATAATCATCTTACCCGTCTCGATTAAATCCTGGAATATATCATGCAAGAACCGCTGAAAATTAGCGGGTGCATTCTTCAACCCAAACGGCATCCGAACATACTCGTACTGCCCATCTGGTGTTACGAAGGAGGTGAACTTCACTGAATTTTCATCCATTCCTACTTCATGAAAAACATCTTTCAAATCCAACAATGTAAACCATCGTTTACACCCTAGAAACTCTATACAATATTCGATAAGAGGCAGCTGAAAGTTATCCCTAATCGTTTTCTTATTCAGTGCACGGTAGTCAATGCACATGCGCAATTCACCGTTCTTTTTCTTAGCAAGCACAACAGCGGAAGCGTAAGGAGACTTGCTTTGTCGGATAATTCCCCTTTTCATCAAGTCTTTCACCCTTTTGCATACCTCGTTGCTCTCAAATATAGAAAGTGCCCTTGGTGAGCAATGAAACGGCGTATCATCCGTTAAACAAATCCTCGTTTCATAATCACGGGCTTTGTATTCAACATCGATCGGATTTAAATAATTCCTATCTATAACTGCTTTAAGAGCATCGCACTGACTCTTACTTAACTTCAGACAGATGTTAATATCTGGCTGCGGTTCGTCTAAGTCTATTTTAAGGATCGATGAAATACCATCGTCATCAAAACGGGCCAGCGGCGGAATAACTACAGTCGGTGGGGTAAGGACAGCGGTTCGGCTAACGCTATTACCATACGGCAGATCACTATTACCGTCCAGTTACAGATCAAAGAAAATCCAAGTGCTATCATTTCATTTCAAAAAGTATTTAAAGAGCTACAACAAAAAAGTGTCTTGTACACCACCCGAAAGCGCTTTAGCTATCGCACGGCGGAATATTGGAGTAACACTGATCACCCTACAGGAAACCCGTGGACAAAATAGGTAAAGTGATACAATACTCTCGTATTTGACACAAAATTGGAATATCGATAAGACAAAGAGGAAAAGCTTTCAGTGTGGAACCTAACTTGTGGATCGTAGATCACAAAACTTTCTTCTAACTCTTTAAAAGCTTTCTTACCAGCACTGCCAGGTCAGAATTCTTTTAAAGCTAAATGAAATCAAAGTTAAACCAAGTAAATATATTAACATCACATTATATTCTTATTCTTATTTTTAAGTCTTAATAAAAAAAAAAAAAAAAATGGGAATTGGTCGCACTCCTCCCCCAGGAGGAACCAGTGAACCCAATCACTCTAAAAATGTTCAGAAACAGAACTCACCAAATAAAAATTCCAGAAGCAAAAATGCCAAAGAACAAATAGAACAGAATTCTACAACTGAATTAATAAACCTTAGGAAAAAAGTAAATGAATTAGAACGTCTGTGCCAAAATCTTAAGAAGGAAAATGATGAACTGAAACTAGAAATGCTCAAAATACAATAGCATCCGCTAAGAGAAACAACCCCAACGATAATACAACTTCCGTTGCTCAAATTCAAAACTATGAAACCGACGAAGAGAAATTAGTCGTGGAAACTGAAGGGGCTCGGAAACGGAAAAATGATTTTGCAAATCCGAGTAAAAAACGAAAAGCAAATTCTTCACCAAAACTTACCACTCAACCAAAAATGACAGACAATTCAGATAATTCCAATCAAACAAATCGTATTGAAAAAAGAGATCCTCGCCCTCCACCCATCATGGTAACAAATATAACTAACTATCAAGAACTTATAACCACTGTCCGCAACTTGATAAAGAAAGACTTTGCTATTCGACTTCTGAAGGATAAAACTCACAAAATTAATGTTGAAACCAGTGAAGACTACAGAGCCATTACTAAAATGCTGTTTGCATCTAAAATGACTTGGTATTCTTACGAAGATAAACAATCTCGCCCCATAAGAGTCATTGCTAAGAATTTGCATCACTCTTGTGATCCAAACATGATTGTCAATGATCTTAAAACTCAAGGTCTCAAAGCGGTCAGTGCGGTTAATAAACTTCAACTAAAAATAAAGAAACCATTAGACATGTTTTTATTAACCTCCGCCCATAACGAGGAAATCAAAAAAGTGTACGAAATCAAGCATATCCTCCATTCCATAGTTACCATAGAGGCCATTAAAGCTTCCAAACTTATCCCCCAATGTTCTAACTGTCAACAATTTGGGCACACGAAAAATTACTGCGGTAAGCCTCCTAGATGTATGAAATGCGCAGGAGAACATAGCACCGTCAATTGTACTAAATCCTTAGACCTCCTTGCAAAATGTTACAACTGTTGTGAGGCCCATCCTGCGAACTATCGCGGATGTGCTGTAGCCAAAGAATTGCAAAAGATAAGTGATAATAAACTTAATCGCCAAATAAACGAAAATGCTCAAATTAATATTCAAACATCAACAACCGATACTACCGAAAACATCAAAGTACAGCAGAAACTGAAAGAAAATAATTCAGCAGATTTGAACGCTCGCCGACCCCTTTTTTCGCAGACAGTCAAAACTACTCATCCTATCAGAAAAAACCAAAGCGCAATCGAAGATACTTTAGCTAAAATACTGGATAAGCTAAACAAACAAGAAACCTTTAATAAAACCCTTCAAGACCGTATTAGTAGTCTTGAGGGAAAAATAAATTACAATTTATAATGGATAAGTTCTTAAAAATCATGGCACGGAATGCGAACGGATTGGACAATCATTTAAACGAGCTACAAATAGTACTAGATACAGAAAAGATAGACATTTGTTTGATCTCAGAAACTCACTTTACAACCCAGTCATATTTCAAGTTGAAGAATTATAATTCGTACCATACAGTCCATCCAGATAATTGTGCGAGAGGAGGCAGTGTTATTATTATAAGAAATAGCATTGATCATTATGAAGAAGAAAAACTAAGTTCACTCAAGTTTCAAACCACTACCGTAACTGTAAAAACTAAAAATCAACCGCTCTCAATAACAGTTGTATATAGTCCTCCCAAACATTCGATCTCTTCAAATGAATATCAACAGCTCATTAAAATGTACAAGTCTAAGTTTATAATGGGAGGAGACTTCAATGCTAAACACACGTACTGGGGATCACGACTCACTACAACAAAAGGTCGTGAACTCTACGATGCAGCTAAAAAAACAGGGTGTGAATTTGTATCTACTGGTAAGCCTACATACTGGCCGACGGACGTTACCAAAATTCCTGATCTGATTGACTTTTTTGTGATAAATAAATTATCAAGGAACTTTATCCAGGTACAAGAAGGCTTGGATCTCGACTCGGACCACTCACCAATATATCTGACACTTAGTGAAACTGTTATAGTTAAAGAGGAAAATCCATACCTTTCAAATAAGTTCACAGATTGGCTTAGTTTTAAACATATCCTAAAAGATAAAATCAATATTAGTACACCTATTGAGACGACAGACCAGCTGAAAAACGAAGCATATTCGTTCATCCAACTAATCCAATTTGCGGCTTGGAGCTGTACTTCTCCAACAAAGAGGAAAACGGTGGGTACCAATTATCCAAAAGAAATAAAGGAGCTCATAAGGAATAAAAGAAAACTTCGGCGTCGATGGCAACAAACTCGATCTCCTTCCGATAAAATAAGACTCAACAAGGCCACACAAGATCTTAAGCTTGAGATAAAGCTAATCCGAAATGAGACAATGAAAATATATCTATCAGAGCTAACTGCTGACAAGAGCACTGAATATTCACTTTGGAAAAGTACAAAATATCTTAAGCGACCAACAAATCATATTCCTCCAATAAGATGCAGTAATAGGCAATGGGCTAAAAGCAATGAGGAAAAGGCTACTGCTTTTGCATACCACCTAGCGAATACCTTTAAGCCTAATGATGCTATCTGTGATGAACTTCTAAATCTCAATGAAAATGCTCGTTCTATGATTCCTCCGATTAAAATGCATGAGTTAAAATATGAGATAAGGCGATTAAAAGACAAAAAAGCTCCAGTTTTTGACTTGATCACTGCGGAAGTCCTGAGCGACTGCCAAACAAAGGGTTAGCTAAACTCTTGCGGTTAATGAATAAAGCAATTAGCCTTGAGTATGTATCAAGTGTCTGGAAAGTAGCTGACGTGATAATGATCCCTAAACCAGGTAAGGACCCTCACGAGGTATCCTCATATAGACCAATATCTCTACTTCCTTCAACATCAAGGCTGTTTGAAAGACTGATTCTTAAGCGTCTCAAACCAATCGTAGAGTCAAGAAACCTAATCCCAAATCACCAGTTTGGCTTTCGAAGCTAACACTCCGCAATAGAACAAGTTCACAGAATAACAACTGAAATCGAAAGAGCACTAGAAGAAAAAAAAGTATGTTCTGCAATTTTCTTAGACGTAGCACAAGCTTTCGATAGAGTATGGCATGAAGGTCTACTCAATAAACTAAAAGTGTATCTACCAGAACAGTTCTTCCACCTAATGGAGTCTTATTTAACATCGCGATACTTCCGTATAAAACAAGAAAACTACTACTCTAATCTAGTGAAGATCGAAGCCGGAGTTCCTCAAGGAAGCGCCTCGGACCTCTGTTATACCTTCTTTACACTAAAGACCTACCTACAATGCCCTACACCAAGACTGCAACTTTTGCCGACGTCACGGCAGTCTTAGCAGTGGGAGATACAACGCTAGAATCGACGCAAAAGCTGCAAGCTGCTGCAGACCAAATTATCAGGTGGACTCAAAGATGGCGTATAAAACTGAATTCGAGTAAATCTGTACATATTGACTTCACAAATAAATCTATCTCGTACTCCCCTATAGCAATATCAGGCACGACAATACCATATGCAAATACAGCAAAGTATCTAGGTATGACTCTAGATGCCAAGCTTCGCTGAAAAAAGCATATTAAAATCAAAAGACTAGAATTAGACATTAAATGGACTATCAATTACTAATAAAATAAATAAAATTCAGTGTGGAACTATGGCGCTCAACTCTGGGGATGTGCCAGCCAGACCAATATTGCAGTCATCCAACGATTCCAGAATAAGGTCCTTCGAAGTATTGTGAACGCTCCATGGTACATCAGAAACAGCGACCTCCATCGGGACCTAGGCATTCCTACTGTTCTTGAAGAGATCAACTCTAGGGCCAAAGCAAACGAGAAGAGACTTCAGGAGCATATTAACGAGGAAGCAACAATTCTTCTTAACGTATATGGCGTGAGACGACTGCAACGTATAAGACCGTCAGATCTTGCAAGGCAACCGTGACAGGACTTACCACGTACTCTACTAGATAGTAACAGAGCGACAACAACGAGCGAAAAGAGGCGCTCGGAGTGAACTTAACCTCCAACGCTTTGGATGGATTAAATCCCATCTATGCTCTTGTTACTGTCGTTAAAAGTTAACATACAACAAATTACAATTAAAATGTACCTTAAAAATAGTAAACTGTTAGCCATTTACTTTTCTCCCGCCAATAATACTGAAAAGCAAACTGCTCGTTAGTTTCATAACTAGTCGCAGTGTAAACAAACATTTGTAATTCCTGTATTTTATTTTGTTTGAAATAAAAAAAAAAAAAATACGGTAGATTTAAAAACTTTACAGAGTTCACAAATTTACTCCTATCACGCGAATAGGATAGCGGGCCATTACAATTACTAATACTATTAATACTACCCAAGTCAGAAGTATAGACAATCAAATTTTTCAAAATAAGGTTTTTATTTAATTCAAATTCATTGTTAATTTTATTGTAAGGCCTTATCTGGCGTAAAAGGATATGGAAAACTCTTAGGAAACTGCGTCCCAAAATTAACGGCAGCGTCATCAGGTTATCTGGAAGTACTAAAAGAAGCACTTTTCTAATGCCGTTCCGAAATTTTATATAACATTGTATCATACCGTACGTGTAGAGTCTGACTCGTCCAACGCCGCCGGTGTATCTCGTCGGTTTTGGTACGTCTGATAATCTGATGTCGCTTGGGACCAGTGAGCGCCTGATGATGTTAATCGCGCTACCGGTACTAAACAAAGAAAAGCAATTTACAAACTTAGCACTTCTCACTTGGTCTACGGGAAAAGTAACACTTACCGTTTGCATGGCGCTGATGGCACCAGCCAACTCATCTTCACTACTTGGGTCATCTTCTAACGCCTTGGTGACTGCTGCTACGATCCTCTGGTGCTTTTGGTTCGCCTTCGGCTACAACTGGCTTCGTTTTCTTCGGGACGGCGACTGCGGGTGGCTTGGTCGTTTTCTTTTCCAGTCTCTTGTTACGTTTTTGATGGTATCGGTCCAATCGGCTCAAGAGATCAGCGACGGTCTTAGCATCATTGATGATAGTGATGTCAGCGCTGTCGTCATCAAGTACATCAACGAAGAATGTAATCAGCTCCGACTCTGGCACGTATATTTTAACTGCCAACGCTTTCATGGCCATTACAAAATCCAAACAGGATTCGTCGGGTCTCATCGGGCGCTGTTCCAACTGTCGATACACGTCGCGGTGTGTGATCTGCCGCCCAAACGTCTCAATGAGTGCATTCTTCAGTTCGATGTAATTTACGACGCCCAGAGTGCAAACGAACTCTTTCGCAGTCTCTTTGAGCAACCTTCGCACGCCCAAGCACATTTCGTTGGCCGTAAATCCGCGTGTGGCCGTATACTGCTCGAACTCGGCGAACCACTTGTGGATGTCATAGTGATTCCTTCCTGTGAATGGGTTTAGCGAGTTCTCCAAATTATCGAAACTTACTGCTTAATGAACTTGGCTCTGCCTCTGGAGGCCGAAGCTCCTGTATTTGCTTCTTTAGCACGAGCATCTCTCGTCGCAGACGTAGCACGTGGTTCAGTGCTTGGAGTCGGCGTGCTTCGGCTTCTACTGGCACGGGCTCTGTGTGTTGGTGTTCGGCGGGTTCTCCTCTGGCATCTTCATAACGTTCGGCGGCTGTTTCGGCGGTTGGTTAGGCGGTCAATTCGGCGACTACTTAGTCGGCGGGTTCGTCGGGTGGTTCGTCGGCTGGCTCGTCAGCAGATTGTCCATTCCTCGTGGAATTCGGCGGTCGTCGTATAGTCAACATTTCTTCATACAGCGGGCGCAACTGCGCCACTATAGCGCTCGGGGGAAACTCGATGTTTGCACTCAAAAGTGCATCCACCATTGTTTGCCTGGATATGCTCACGTTTGATATCTGTTTTCTGCGATTGTCGACTGAGAGGGTTTAAAACTAATTTCACCAAAATTAACCGCCTTTTAATTGTAGGCTGTACCCCACATCTGAGGTGTAAACATTATCGGATTTTAAAAATAAACGTCGATTTAATTTTTACTAGTCGATACCCTTTATTGCTTCCTCTCGTCTTCGCTGTCACTCCAAAAGCGGAAATATACTCCTCCTCCGGAAATATATTATAACAACATGGCCATGCAAATACAATATGGCCGTACTTTTAACTTATTCTACTTAATTATAGACGGCGCTAGGATATACTTAAGCTACTGTAACATCTAAGTCCTATTTGACCTTACAAAATTGAATAATTTCACATTAAAGGTTTGAGTTCAAAAGCAGATGACTAAATGCTAAAAGAAGCGATAACAGATTTACTAGAAAAAATGAAAGTTGGTCTTAAAAGACCTGGTCTTAAAAGAAATATAGTAATACAATCTCCTGCAAAAGCAAACAAATTTAGAAATGCATTGTGTGACAAGTTTTGGGTAAAACGAGAAAAATTGTCAACCCTTAACGCGCTTTCAATTTTCGTTGTTGCAGGCTTATCGAGAAAGCAGTATCAGATAGTAATCACTAGTGATAAAAAGCTGTTCCCTAGCTACAGCACACTTAAAAAAAGTTAAAATGAATTGTTATCCTGCTCCGGAGTCATACACAGTAACGGATACTTTGGCTGAGGTAAACTTGCAAGACTTGCTAGATCATACTGCCAATCGATTACTGTTGTATTTGGACGTAATTCAGGAAACTTTAAGTGCAAATGAGCTCAGTTCCTTAAAGCTTATATCAAAATAGGGTTGTGATGAAACTCAACAAACCCAATACAAACAAAAGTTCGAAAACTGTTCCTATTCGGCTGCAAACATATTCCAAAGCTCTTTGGCACATTTGCTATTGTTCTGCGGTTCAAATGGAAAAATCATTTGTCAAAATCCAACTCCAACTTCACCACGGTATTATCGACCAATAAGAATCTTTTTTTACTAAAGAATTTGAAATAAATTATATAGGATCGATTATAAATTCTCTAATAAAAACAAAAATTCAATGTATTAGATGTATTGAAGTTAACCATACGCTGACGTTTACCATGATTGATGGCAAGTCCTGTAACGCTGCAACCAATACAAAATCAATTATGAAGTGCTATATATGTGGAGCAATATCTAAAGAGATTAATGATTTGGCAAAGTCAAGAAAAACTTAACTTAATTAAGGTTCGGTTTGTCAATTTCACATTCACGAATACGTCTTTTTGAAAGCAGACTTCATTTTAAATACAAACTTCCAATAAAGAAATGGCAACTTCGAACACAGACAAAGATATTGTCAAAGAAAAAAAGACGGAATTGCAAAACCAGGTTTCAGTAGCACTAACGATGGCAATACAAGTCAAAGATCCACAACTTGCTGCTGAAATAACAGGCGTTAACCCGCTATATATTTTTAGGTTGAGTCGATACTTCGAAAGTTGCTACTTTCGCATTAGATACTGCTAAACTGTATATGAAATTATACTCATGGCATCGAATGACACGAACGATGCACAAAATTTTCATTTATGGAGCAACTGTGATCGAAAACGCCTTGTTGGCGATCGGTCAGTTATCAGAAGTAATAAGCATTTCAAGTTGTACCGCTTAAATTTTGCCAGAAACTTTTCGAGAAAGGATTGTAACATAGATGTTTTAAATAGGTTGTTATTAAGATCTTATCTTCTATTAACGAGCTTTGAACCTTTACCTATTAAAAAAAATAAAATCTTTTACAAAAGAAGCACTAGAAATGCTTACTTCTGAACTTCCTGTTCCATCTTTATCAGCTGAAAGAACTTTAACTACAGTATCCAGTGACGATGAAAAAGAAGATAATAGCGGTTCTGGTGAAGAATCGTCAGACGAAGAAGAATCTTGGACTGCATCCCTCTCTGATTAACTTTAAAAAAAAAATTATATTCTGCTTTTTGAATTAAAACCTATTTTTCAAGAAAAAAAACTTTATTGTCAAAAAATATGTTTATAATGGTAAATAGTGGAAACCTCAAAAAGTTCTTAATTGCACTCACAAGGGCATGTATTGGTTTCATAAAAAAATTCGACCTCCAGACCTTGGTATTACTATAATCGAGAAACTCAAAGTCTGTCATTTTTTGAAAATGTTGAAAATATTCTTTTTTCTACTTTTAACGGATTTCAAAAAGAAATCTTTTTAACGAGCAAATATTTTCAAGCACGTGCAACCCTGTCGTTCACTTTATTTTCACTGTCGCAACTCTCGCAAATATCTGATAAACATCAGATAGTAAAACTGTCATGAAAAGCTTCTTAATTATGCCTTTCGTAAACGACCGTATGGTTCTCGTTGTGTAGAGTGCATTACAAAATGTTGGTCCGTCGGCTGTCCATATGTTCATTTCTGCCGACAACTCACTCACACGAACCGCTTTAAATACATTCTATTAGACCTATATAATTCAGTTGTCCTGCTGACTCAAAAATTATACAGAAAATTGTAGAAAAGTGAAAAACAACATTTTGTTGAAAAGTTTTATCCCTACCTCACCTATCTTCGATAGACCATCAAAGAGTCTCTGCAATGGCTTGTCAACTAAGGAATTCAAATAATTAAAACTCCTTGCCCTCAGAAAACCACTAAGGCATCAAAATTATTTTTTTTTTTTTTTTTCTTCCGAGGGTAGGTAAAAAATCTTCATTAAGACACTATGAGGATCGCAAGCGCGTGCTCATAGTAGTGTGAGATTTTTACTCAATAAAAAAACCTCCCTTCGTGATAAATTTCTTTGATTACTACAACTAAGTTTTGACTTGTCCAGCAATTTTTCTTTCACGTATTGAGATCGTTTGGCAGGTCCCTTTCCATTGAAAGTTCCTGCTTGTTCCGCAAATTAGACGCGGTTCCTTGCTATCGCGTTAAGTCGAAAGGTTTAGTCCTTTGTAGACGACGCATTAGATTCCTCTCTTCTATAATTCGAAGGACTTCTAGAATTCGAAGGACTCTATGGATATCGCTATTTATAATAAACCACGGTGCATTAACTATTGATCTTAGCACTTTATTTTCAAAAGTTTGTAAAATATTGACATTACTTATTTTGGTACAACCCCAGGTTGTATTCCATATGTCCATACCGGCTTTAGCACTTGCTTGTATAAAAGCAGTTTGTTCTCTATATTAAGCTTGGAATGTTTTCCAAGTAACCAGTACATTTCTCTGTATTTGGTTTCGAGTTCTTTACGTTTTTTCTTCACGTACGATTTCCACTTCAGCTTAGCATCAAGTGTCATCCCAAGATACTTAGCCTCGTTTGCAAATGGAATTTGAACCGAGTTTCAAAAGATCGACAAATTATTTATTTTCTTATAGGTGTAATTGACATGAACAGATTTGTTTTCGTTTAAAGCTAGTCGCAATTTTTCACTCGTTTCTTCGATCGTTTTACCCGTTGCCAGGATGGCAGTGTCGTCGGCAAATGTAGCTAATATGGTGCCTTTTTCTTGCGGTTTATCCTTATTTCTTTAAATTCTGAATATTCATTTCCGTATTTGACTCGGAAAAGTCGATTCGTCAAGTATTTTTCCAGAATATTATATAAGTGTTCCGGCAGAACTTGTCGTAATTTATATTTCAATCCTTCATGCCAGACCTTATCAAAAGCTTGAGAAACATCAAGGAATACGCTCGAGCAAATCTTTTTTTCTTTGTAGGCTTTCTCAATTAAATCAGTTATTCTATGCACTTGGTGTATTGTTGAGTGCTTGGTTCTAAACCCAAACTGGTGATGGGGAATAAGAGATCTTTCTTCTATAACCGGCTGTAATCACTTAAGTACTATTCTTTCGAAAACCTTAGACATAATCGGCAGCAGCGAAATAGGTCTATATGATTTTTTATCATTCGGCGGTTTTCCTGGCTTCAGAATCATTATTACTTCCGCGACTTTCCATTGACTCGGAATATATTCTAGTCTTATCTTATAACTAACGCTTTTCTAGGTAACGATTTAAGAAGCTCTCCTGTGATTAGGTCGTATCCAGGAGCTTTATTCGGTTTCAGTTTCTTTGTTTCTTGTTGAAGTACGGTCAGCCTTGCATTTCTTACTGTGTAATTGTGAAATGCTATATCCGACGCATTATCATTTTCAACAAGCGCTTGTCCATCAAATGGTTTAAATGTGCGGCAAAGACTTCTGCTTTGTCTTTATAATTTTTAGCCCATTGGTTGTCATTTTTCTTGATTGGGGCCGCTTGTAATTTCGGTTTTTTAATGCCTTTTATAGCTTTCCAGAGCGAATAATTGGAGTCTTTGTCCGCTGTTAAGCTTTCAATGCTGATTTGTATTGTCCGATTTTTCAAATCAATAATGGCGTCTTTTAGCAAGTTACACAAGCGATTTAAATGCGATTTAAGTTGCGGAGCACGAGTTTGTTGCAATTTTTTAAGCGCTTTTCTCTTCTCCCTCACCATTTCTTTTATTTCCGGTGGATATTTTTGGGCATGATTGATCGGCATTTTCCTTTGATAGAGATTATTTTTCCATGCGGCGCGCTGCAGAACTTCAACAAAACGATCAACTTCGATTTCGAGTTCAGAAGACGTTCTAAGTGATACTCTCAGTTCGATATGTTCTTCAACGTCTTTTTTAAAGTCTTCCCGATCAGTTTTTCTGCTAGTTAGTCTAGCAGGTACATCTTTTTTTAATTAGGCGTTCGCTCATCGTTAGAATAATAGTGGAATGATCGGAAGAGAGATCAAAACCTTCATCAATTTTAACACAGTTGTCTGGTATTCCTTTTACAACTAAGAAATCGATTAGATCGGGTATTTTGTTGCTATTAGTCGGCCAATATGTTGGTTTACCAGTCGAGTGAAAGTCGCATCTGTGTTGCATGCAGGCGTTGTAAAGTGCTCTGCCTTTTTGTGAGACACATCTTGAACCCCAGAAGGTGTGTTTTGCAAAATCACCGCCAATAATAAAATTCGTTCCAAGAGAGCTGAAAATATTTGTAAAATCATTTTTTTCAAGCCTGCAATGCAGTGGGCAATAAATAGGCGAGACATTGAAAGAGTAATGTCCATTTCTCACGCGTACAGTGCTCACTTGCATTGTTTCAAGCTCTATCATAATCTCTTCAGAGTTTTCGATGCAATCTTTTATGATTAAAGACGATCCGCCTCTGGCCCTTTCCGACGGGTGATAAGCGTGATAGGTACGCGATAGTTTCGTCAGGTGAGTTTCATAGATCAAACATATGTCAATGTCATTTTCTCGGAGAAATATTTTTAGCTCTTCTAGTCTTTGTATGAGACCGTTGGCGTTCCATGCAACAATTTTAAGAAGTTTCGTCATGTTCGTTTTGAAATGCTGCTGTTGTTAAGCTTATATTCAAGCTTCTCCAACCTTTCGACAATTAGCATGTTTGTTTTTGTTTGCTCCTCAAGCCTCGCAAGGATAATGGGAAAGACGTGAGATACAGGGTTTTCCGAATTATCAGTGTTCGTCTTTGTTGATGTTGATGCTTGAGCACGCGTCTGTATATCAGAGTCGGATGGCTTTTCTTTAGGCGCTCTAACCTTTACCCGGTGTGGAATTTGATAGGTGTTTAATGTCGCAGCTTGGGCGTATGTAAGAGCGCCAGGGTCAGCTCGGATGTCTCTAGTTACCTTTCTTGCAGCAGTTCTCGACTTTTCCTTATTTACCGGTTTTGAAGGTGGGTTTTGCGGCTTCATAAGTAGATCTCTTCTTTTTTTTTAATTCCTTGGCTACTTCACAGCCTCTATAATTAGCCAGGTGCTTACCATTGCAGTTAATACACGCTGCAGGGGTCTTTTTCTTTACGCCACAATCTTGACTAAGATGTTTTCCGGCGCATTTGACACATCGCGGTTCTTTTCGGCAATACGTTTGCGTATGGTTGAATTCTTGGCATCGTTTGCACTGAAGTATCAACCTTGTATTCTTGCGCATGGGTTCGATTTTGACTACGACATTATTTCATAAATCTTATCTAAACTCTTAGCCTTATGAAAGGTTAGCATAAAAAGAGGAAGCTCGCGCTTAACCATCGTTTCCTCGCCTTCCAATTTTTGCTTTTCCCGTTTAATTAAGTTTGCCGCATCGACGATTTTAAGGTTTTTGTTCTTCAAATCGTGAACAACATCTTCCTTTCGGCATGAGGCATGAAGTCCTCTAGCTACGACTCGTATCGGTCTTTCAGATTTATTTTCATACGTATACCACTGGATTTTTTCAGTATTTAGTTTATTAGATACTGAGCGGTAACTGTCTGAGTCCTTTACGTTTACTTTCCATTTGTTGTTGTTGAGCGATGTTACTTAAAAATCGGATAGCAACAAAGGTTTGAGAAAAGAATGCAGTCTGCAATTCCGATCACGTATATTGGTGGCGGTGGTCGTACCTTATTTCGTGGATTTTTTTCGGCACGCGTGTTTATTTTGACACGCTGTTCTTTACATTCTCGTTTATTTTGCGTGTTTTCTTGCCTCGTTAACATTTCGGGCGAAGAGCCAGCTTTTCGTTTTTTGACTGGCCGTTTTTTTAGAATCCAATTGGTTTCCCGACTTAGTTCTTCATCATCCGTTTTATAATCCGTGTTATCGGGGACGATTGAACTCGCAGCAGACTCATTACGAGGTTTCGATGTATCATTAAATGCTTTATTTTCTGCTTTAAGTACATTTAATTCCTTACTTAGTTCTTCGCAGAGAAGTTCCATTTTACTTAGCCTGGTCCGGAGTTCCATATTTTCGTCCGTTAGGCTTTGAATTTTCGCTGAAGTCCGTTGTTCGTGCGCCGACACTATCGATGTCGCCGGACTTCTAGTTCCGCACGTTTTCATGGTAGATCTTGATGTTGGAGATCTAACTACCCTAGTACCTTTTTTAAAAGGGTCAGATGAACGCAATAAATGGCTCTCCCCAGAATCCGTAGAGCCGACCTCCGAAAAGGGTGGATTTTCCAGTGTACCTGGACCACCTGGGGTATTTATATCTTTCGTTTTGTTCATTGCATATTTTTGTATACGCCATACTCGGTATACGGAGGGTGGATTTTAGTCGCCGCTTACGACAGGCATGCCCACCTCGGGTATATTCTAACCCCTACCCGAAGGGGTAAGGCATCAAATGAAAGTTAAAATAATATTATTACTCAAGCAGCTCCACCCACTATGTACTTACCACTGCAACAATTTTATGCTAGTAACTTCAAGAATAAATCGTAATTAATCACTATCTCATATTCATCACGAATCAAGGGATAATTATATCAGTGCATGTGTATTTCCGTCAAATGAATAAGTACTAATCGAATGGTTATATTCAATAAGATTTCGTGGAAAACCTGAATCCATAGCCAGTCACACACGCAAGAACATCATTTGGTTATTTGAGGTTCTACAATTCCGTTTTGTTTTCTTTGGGTTTGTGGTAATTATTATTTTGCCATCAAGAGATTAAATCTAATGAATTCTGATGTGCTACACGGAGGTTTCCAAACTGCGCCCCTAGGCACCTTTGGGAACCTGCGTTTGTCTATAGGGGCGCCACGAAACTTTCCACGCATACGATTTATGAGCAAATTTACTATTGCACTGAAAATCTTATTGATTTTCTATCGTGTTTAAATATTTCTAAACAAATATTTCTGAGCAATTTTATAAACCTCAAAAGTGAGACACTCGTGCAGAGATTTACCCTTGTCAAGGAATGCATGAATGACATCAGTCATCAAAGTCGAAATGTATTTATCTCTGCTTCAAATTTCTCTGAATTGAATGCATGTGAGTGCATTTTATGAGACAATATAATTGTGCACATAGAAATGGGAAGGTTTTCTTATATGAAAGTTACTGAGCGTTGAGAGTGAAAATACCATCACATCATTATACGAGTAACTTCCATTTATCCTAATTGCTCCTCGAATTTGTTATGTAGATGCGATTTGACATTGGGCACCATGAAAAAAATCTGGCATACTAAGGGCGCCATTTACCGAAAAAGATTGGGAGCCACTGTGCTACACGATTACATGCACTGCCATCTTGTTTCGCTTGCATGTGCTACGAAACTTGCAGTTTCTGAATCCACCCAATGTAACCAGGCAAATTCAATTGGAGAGATGCAAGGAGTGTAAAGTTCCGTAATTAAAATTTGAATTGTTAATATAGGGGTACGTACTCGTAATTTAGAAGGAAATAACAACAACTTCCCCTGGTATTTTCCTCCGAGGAGTGCTGTAAATTTGAATATCTTAGCACAACAATGTCTTTAAAAGGCAATCGACTTCCTCTGAAGTGAAAATTTGCTTATACGAGTATATGTTTGGAGCGCATATCTAAAGCTAGAATGTACTATCTTAAGTACGTGTGAGTATCTTTTCCTTGTGAAGTGCTTATGTATAATTTAGACACTGCCAGATGAAGTTGTTAATATGTACAGGCCTCCAGAGAGGCTCATTAATTATTTGACATTAAAAAAATATTGGTCGTAAGTTCTAAAATGACACTATGTTGCAAAAGACACAATCTTTCCTTATAAACATGCGTCTTACAGGAGAAAGCGGGACGAGAAGTAAGAAGGATATAAAAACGAAACTTTTAATGGAATTTCGACTTAGTCCGGACAGATTGCAGACATTTTCTACATCTCGAGGAAAACTAAAGTTTATCCCACAACACATTGATCATATTTTTGCAAAGAGAAACTTTTCATTTTGTCACACAATTATTCTTTCGCATATGAAGAAACTGTGGATGGATACGAAAATGAATACAATTCTAACTTTAAGCACAAATGAATGAAACTTAAAGTTCTATAGGATAGAAGGCGTTATAGAATTGTGAAATGGGTTCACATTAGGATTACTATGTAAAGTGGGTGGAACCTACTCGTAGTTAATCATTCATGTAAAGTGTGTTCGGAGTGGTTAATTTGACATATCGAAGATGGAGTGAACGAATTCCCTCTGTTTAGGAATGTCTAAATTTGGGTTGAAGTGGCGACTCTGATGCTATTTGGAATAATTCTTTGCGCTTTATGTATATTTTAACGAATTTCCAGTGAACATCTAAATATACGCTTATTTGTTGGTAGGCTGTAGAGAAAAACTTTTAGTTAAAAAGTTTAATCTTTTTAGATACTTCTTAAAAAGTTTTAAGCTAGGCGATTCGGGAAATTGTGGTGTTAACAATCGAATACAAACTACTTACTGATTTCAAAACAGAAATTGATGGAACAGTGCGAAGAAGAAATAAGGCAAATATGTTCAGGATTTACTTTATACATCGGTATTTGTCAACAAATAAATTTGTTTTTAACAATTCTTAAACAAAAAGGGACTGAAATATCTTCACTCGTCGAAGTTTTGTTCTTCTATGTAGCCAAGCCATTTAAAATATATACATAAGTAGTGATATACAATTCAATTCAATTCAATTTCAATTTCTTTTCTTCTTATGTACCGAGTCTTTTGTAGTACTAATAATGTTTCAATACAATGAAATATCTTAAATAGTTTAGATAAGTTTAATAGATAATAGTACTATCATAAATAGAAATATAGAGGAAGATAGTAGGGAAGAGGGAGATGGAGTGATACCATATTAAAAATATTATTCATTAAGGCTGTTCAGATACAAGATTTAGTATTTTATTTTTAAATAATTTAGAACCATTTACTAGCTTAATATCAGCTGGCAGAGCATTCCAAAGCTTAGTGGTGCAGACAAAGAACAGCCGTGGTGAGTTCAGGTATTGCCAGGTTGGAACAGTAGTGTTTAAAATTCTTTGGGATATGCTGGTTTTTTATATTAATTAGGTTTTGCAGAGAAATTTGTTTTTTTTGCAATTAAAAACTGTGATAATGAGCAGCCTAAGGCAAGTAAGTTATATTGTGTAATATGATCATATCTACAAAGGCCATATACATATGGAACTGAATTATTAAATGCAACTTGGAGTTTATTTTGCGACACCGAATCCAGCTTACAATACACATTTTCAGCATAGCGTATGAGTGGAATTATAATCATTTTAAGTAGCTTCAGTCTAGTTTCTAACGGAGTAAATATAGCCGGCAGCCATAATTTGCGAAGACCATCATAGATTCGGCTAACAATGTAGTTTATGTGGTTACTGCAGGATAAGTTACAATTTAACTTAAGGCTAAGAGTGGTGAAATTGTTTACAAATGACAGTCTGTTATCTGACAGAAAAATCGAGGGGATAGTTTCTGTATCAAAGCTAATACTAGAGATTAGTATAAGTTGAGTTTTAGCTGCATTTAATGTAAGTCTATTAGCAATGTATTAGGGTCTTCCAATAGGGACTTCCGAACTTTGACAGTTGATAGCGGCCATATTGTTGAAGCTACATCTGTCAAATTGGCTGTCATTTATTCAGTCTGTTTTGCTTAATCATTATGGATGGATATAATGTTCAACAACATGTGCAAATAATAAAACTGTTTTATCAAAATGGGTGTTCTGTTCGGGCAATGTTCCGCGCGCTTCGCCCATTTGACGGTCACCATAATCGTCTTTCCGAGAGGACTATTCGCAATGTGGTGGATAAATTTGAGTCCACTGGTTCAGTAAACGATCAACAAACATCCGTACGTCGACGAAACGTAAGATTTGCCGAAAAAATCGCCGCTGTCCGTGAGAGTGTGCAGGAGAATCCGAGGCAGTCGATTTCGCGTCGCTCACAAGAACTCGGCCTTTCGCAGACCACAACTTGGCGAATTTTGCGTCGTGACTTGGGCCTGCACCCGTACAAAATTCAACTGACACAGGAGCTGAAGGTAAACGACCATAGACAACGACGTGTGTTCGCTGAATGGGCTCTGGAGCAATTGGAAAGTGACCCTAATTCTCATCGTCAACAAACAAAATTGTCGAATTTGGGACGATACCAATCCACATGAGATTCAAGAGCGTCCAATGCATCCCGTAAAAGTCACTGTTTGGTGTGGATTTTGGGCTGGCGGCGTCATCGGTCCATATTTGTTTGAGAACGACGTTGATCAGGCCATCACCGTCAACGGCGAGCGCTATAGGTCGATGATTACCAACTTCTTTTGGCCTGAATTGGATCATATGGACACCAACGACATGTGGTTTCAATAGAACGGCGCTACGTGTCACACAGCCACATTGGAAATTCTGCACGAGCGATTCGAGGGCATGGTCATCTCACGTGGAGGTGATGTGAACTGGCCACCGAGATCGTGCGATTTGACCCCGTTATACTTTTCTTGTGGAGTTGTCTGGAGTCACAGGTCTATGCGAATAAGCCACAAACCACAGCGGCCCTCAAAGGCAACATAACCCATGCCATCGGTTAAATTCAGAGACAGAGTCATGAAAAATTGGACATTTCGGATGCGCGCCACCCAGAGAAGCCGCGCGGTCATTTGAACGATGTTATATTCCATACATAATTGTATCAATAGGCCTTTCAAACGAATAAAAAATGTTGATGATATCTCAGACACACTTTGTTTTATTTAAATTTAAAGATAGGACGCGCTTAATGAAAGACCCTTTATGTAGCCAAAAGATCCTCGCTGATTGTGCACACTAGATCCTCAATAAGACCAGGTGGCTGCGACAAATAAAACTGTACATCATCAGCGTACAGATGCATAGAAACATTCGTGCATATTTTTGGTAAATCATTAACATATAAGCAAAAAAGTATAGGGCCCAAAATAGATCCTTGCGGTACGCCAGATTGGACATCTTTGAGACCTGATTGATTGCTTCCAACAACCACTTTCTGCAATCTATTACTCAGGCAATCTTTTATTAGATTAACAGCTCTTTGGCTGAAGCTGAAATAATATCGCATCTTGCAACATAGAATATGATGGTCAACTCTACCAAAGTCTAGCAAACAGAGTCTAGCAAACAGAGTATAGTCAAATCCCCTTTATCAAAATTGAGCCTTATACTGTCCTTACCATAGTCGTAGAACAGCTGTGATAATAGACTTCTTCGATCAAGATGACCGACAACCTGTTCTGCCATGACCTTATCAAAAACTTTTGATAAACACGGTAAAATATTAATCGGACGAAAATCACGAGGTAATGAGGATCGTGGCTTCTTAGCGATAGGTGTAATTCTTGGGACTTTCCAATTGTCAGGGAAAGAGGATGAACTTAAACAAAAATGACATGTGTAAGGGAGCTCAGAAAATATGGAATAATTATTTTTAAGAAATGGAATGACAAACCGTCCTCACCAATAGCATTTGACTTTAAAGTACAAATAATTCACTATCATTAACTGTTTCAAATTCAAAATCAAAAACATTAAAAAGTTCAGGGTTAGGATCAGAATTTACGTTAGTCCCACCATCTGGAGTGAAACAGTCATTGAGATCTATCGTAAAATTGACATTATTTGCCTTGCCTACGCCAATTTTGCGTAAATTATTCCACAAGCGCTTGGAACCAAGTCGCGGATTAAGCTTCGACGAATAATAGTCCTTCTTAGCTCTTCTCGTTGCCCAGGTGGCAAAATTAAGGGCCTGACAATATATTTCCCAATTTATGTCACTACGCAGGCACTTCCATATTAAATACTTTTTTCTTCTAGATTTAATTGCATCAATGACTTCCGTTGTACTCGTATACCAGGAGCATTTCTCATTACACACTCAAACAATTTTCAGAGGAACATGTTTATTAAAAAGATCAAGCATTAGCGATTGTACAAAATTTAACTTTTCATTGGCAGTGTTTAAGTACCTACAATGGTCTCAACTAGCCATACTTGCTTCAAGAGCAAGGGCAGGAATATTAATTGAATTGTAATCTCTGTATTGAAAACTCAACAGGTTGGAAATATAAGAAAATTCAACATTGTAACAAAAAATCAAATCATGATTTGAGAATCCATCCAGCGATAGCTGATCAAAAACGAGAACGTTGGAGTAGTCGGACACTATTAAAAGATCGAATAGACTCGGGGTGGTGTTAGGGGCGTACCGAGTAAGATAAGAGTTGTTTACGCGTAATCCAGATAGAGATACTAGATTAAGTAGTTAATCTGACCTACAATTGTTTTTTAAAAGATCAGTATTAAAGTCTGTACATAGGATAATGTGCTCATACGAGTAGGTCAAAGTAAGTTCAGCAATATCAGAAAAAAACGGTTCATGTGTGTATTTTTTGTTCGGGTTATAAGCACAACACACAATGCATTTTATGGTACCTTTAGACAATTCTAAGATAAGATACTCAATCCCCTCATTAGAGTTCGACAGAACTTTAAGCATAACACATGTTGAAATATTGCTTGCACCACCAGATGTATTATAAAGGGTCTTTCATTAAGCGCTTCCTATCTTTAAATTTAAATAGAACAAAGTGTGTGTGAGATATCATCGATATTTTTTATTCGTTTAAAAGACCAATCGATGCCATTATATATGGAATATAACATCGTTCAAATGTTCGCGCGGCTCTGTGTGGCGCGCATCTGAAATGTCCAATTTTTCATGATTCTGGCGCATAAATCAGGCTGAATTTGATCGATGCCATGCGTTATGTTGGCTTTGAGGGCCGCTATGGTTTGTGGTTTATTCGCATAGACCTGTGACTTCAGAAAACTCCACAAGTAAAAGTCTAATGGGGTCAAATTGCACGATCTTGGTGGCCAGTTCACATCACCTCCATGTGAGATGACCATGCCCTCGAATCGCTCGTGCAGAATTTCCAATGTGGCGTGAGCTGTGTGACACGTAGCGCCGTTCTGTTGAAACCACATGTCGTTGGTGTCCATATGATCCAATTCAGGCCAAAAGAAGTTGGTAATCATCGACCTATAGCGCTCGCCGTTAACGGTGATGGCCTGGCCAACGTTGTTGTCAAAGAAATATGGACCGATAAAGCCGCCGTGCAAAATCCACACCAAACATTGACTTTTACGGGATGCATTGGACGCTCTTGGATCTTATGTGTCCCAAATTTGACAATTTTGTTTGATGACGATGAGAATTATTGTAAGTTTCCAATTGCTCCAGAGCCCATTCAGCGAACACACGTCGTTGTCTATGGTTGTTTACCTTCAGCTCCTGGGTCAGTTGAATTTTGTATGGGTGCAGGCCCAAGTCACGACGCAAAATTCGCCAAGTTGTGGTCTGCGAAAGGCCGAGTTCTTGTGAGCGACGCGAAATCGACTGCCTCTGATTCTCCTGCACACTCTCACGGACAGCGGCGATGTTTTTGGCAGATCTTGTGTTTCGTCGACTTACTGGTGTTGGTTGATCATTTATGAACCAGTGGACTCAAATTTATACACCACACTGCGAATAGTCCTCTCAGAAGGATGATTATGGCGACCGCAAAATGGGCGAAGCGCGGGGAACGTTGCCCGAACAGAACACCCACTTTGATAAAACAATTTAATATTTGCAGGTGTTGTTGAACGCTATAACCGTCCATGGTAATTTGGCAAGATAGGCTCAATAAATGGCAGCCAATTTGACAGATGTAGCTTTAACAATATGGCCGCTATCAACTGTCAAAGTTCGGAAGTTCCTATTGGAAGACCCTGTACTTCTAGCAGTGATGATGATTTACTTACAAGTACGAGTGTATAAATGAAATATATGCAATGTACTTAACAATATTTATAGGAAGAGATGAAAGAAGAAAATATGTATAGAGAGAAAGAGGAATAAAGATTAGGAAGTTTTAAAGAAAGAAAAAACAATAATTAAATATATATTTATTTGACAATAATATTCAGATTTATTATGAAGCGGCTTCGAATAAATTTAGTGTTTCTGCAGTGGTATGTGGGCTTCGGTCCAGTTTCTATGTAGAACTTAGTGTCGCCGAAGAGCTTTGAATGTTGCCAGATGTATGTTGACATTTGAGTCTATGGAAAATGAATTTGTTAGGTATTGCCGATTATACATGGCTTGGTATTATAGACTTTATGATATGTAGACTTTAACTGATAGTCCAACTTTCAAAGAGCGCTACATTTGATTTTATTTTTAGGGCGCTGAAACATCAAACTATTGCAACTATAAGGGAAAGTATCGAGATTTTGATCTAAGTTGGTCAGTTCTGTCTGTCTGTCTGTCGTCTCCCTGTCTGTACGCACGTCTGAAGCCTAAACAGCTGGACGAATTTTCTTCAAACTTTATATCTGGTGTCTGTGGGTTCAAAATTCGAGGTGAGGTACTTTATTAATGGCCGATTTTGTAAAATATTTCAATATGTGTGGCAATATTTGGTATGTACAATATTATGGTGTACCAATATTTGTAAAATTTTGGAAATATATTTCTATAATCGGATTTAAAAAAAAAAACTTTTTTAACGATGTTTTTTTTAATTTTAAATCTGAGTGATTTGCAGATAAACAGCACATATTTTTAAGTACTTGCGACCCAGTCGTTCCCTTTTTTTCCTTGTTCCAACTCTCACAAATGTCTGTTAGACGTCTGATAGTAAAACTGAAAAGCTTCTCAATTATGTATTGGGTTTATAACTTAATTCGTGCGGTTTTTTATCAAAATTTGAACGTTTTTTTAAGAAAAACATTTACAATAGTATTATTCAAAGTATTGCCCATCTGAAGCTATGACTTTTTCCCATCTTTCTGGCAATTTGTGAATCCCATCCCAAAAGAACTGCACCGGCTTGGCAGCCAAGAATGAATCAAGCCAATTTTTGATATTCTGCTCTGATGTGAACCGTATTTCAGTGAGGGCGTTCTGCATCGACCGGAACAAATGGTAGTCAGAAGGGGCAAGGTCTGGGCTATAAGGCGGGTGGGGTAAAACTTCCCATCCACTGTTTTCCAAATAGTTCTTAACCGGAATAGCAACGTGGGGCCGAGCGTTGTCATGATGGAAAATTATTGCCTCGAGCCTGGTCGCATATTCCGGGCGTTTTTCGGCTACTGCTCTCTTCAAACGGATTAATTGTGTTCGGTAGCGTTGTCCATTGATGGTTTCACCCGGTTTTAGCAGCTCATAATACAGCACACTCTTCTGATCCCACCAAATACAGAGCATTACCTTCGCGCCATGGGTATTCGGCTTTGCCGTTGATTTGGCTGGTTGGCCGGGTTTCACATATGATTTTTTGCACTTGGGGTTGTCGTAATGGATCCATTTTTCATCACCAGTAACAATCCGACGCAAAAATGACTTCCTTTTGTGGCATTCCAGCAGCATTTCGAACATGCAAAACCGCCTTTCGACGTCTCTCGGCTTGAGTTCATGTGGAACCCAATTTCCTTGCTTTTGAATATATCCAGCTGCTTTTAAACGTTTTGAAATGGCTGCTTGAGTGACACCCAAAGATTCTGTGAGCTCTTCTTGTGTTTGGTAACAATCTCCATAGAGTAATGCTTCCAGTTCTTCACCTTCAAACTTTTTTGGCTGCCCAGGACGTTCATCGTCTTCCAAGCCAAAATCACCACTTTTAAATCGTGCAAACCACTTTTGGCACGTTCGCTCAGCTAGCGCATGTTCACCATAAACTTCCACCAAAATACGATGACTTTCGGCAGCAGTTTTCTTCATATTAAAGTAATGAAGAAGAACTCCCCGCAAAAACACTTTTTCAGGCACAAAGTTCGACATATTTGAGTGAAAAAAAATATTGTTGTTTACCCTTCAAATGAATGACATATACTGAAATGACGTACAATGACAGTAGCTTTCCAACGCATGTTCCAATGGAATAATAACAATGGAATAATACAAGTTACGCCATCTCTTAGCAAACCGCACGAATTAAGTTATTGACCCAATATTAAAAAATTGTATTCCATCGGCTGTCCATATGTTCATGCTATTTCTGGCAACAACTCATTTTCACAAAACATTTTAGTTTTATTCTATTATTAGAACCGTGGATTGAACCTAACTCAGTTGTTCTGCGGATTCAAAAATTATACAAAAATTGCAAAAACAGTGTAAAAAAAACAGCACTTTGTTGAAAAGCCTACGATCTGGGTTTTTTGCACAGTATACGTAAATTCTGCTTTGGGCACATTGTTCGGATATATAATTAGAAGAAAGCACTGACTTCTGAAGAATACGTTTTACTACTGCAAAGAGAGGATTCAGTTTTATTTTTTTTTATTTTGGCATGTGCTTTATTGTGGAGTTTCTTTCTACTTTTTTAAGCACCATTTTCTTCAGGATTTAACAGCGTATAGTTTTCTGTACTGCTGCAGAAAAATTTCGTAAAAAAAAGATAAAAGGCCTAATGAAAAAGATAAAAAAAAAACGTCACACAAGTCGCAGCACTCACCTATGTTGCGAGTTTCTCTCTCCTTTTATTGTTGACTAATTCTTCGAATTGCCACATATTTTTCACACTCATTCAATTCACTAGTTCCTTTAAATGTATTTCCAAATAATACCTTTCTCTAGTGATCATACTTTACATGAAGTAATTATCATATTAGAGTGAAATTTTTGAGAATCGCTATCACGCTGACTTTGACTGTGGTGATTAATATTAACTGAAATATAAAGTTTTATATTGCGTAAGCTGGCGAAGACGTTCCAAAAAGCATAAAATACTAATTTTGGGACCTTTTATCTAGTTCGTTATTAATCAATTAAAAAACGAACAACAGGGTTTTGACAATTTTATTGTTACCGGTTTCAGAAAACTATTATAAAAATTGCGACACCCGCTCAAAAATAAAAATGACAAACAAGTAAATGTTGTAAACAATAAAGTAGACAAAAGATCAATTGCTTCTAAGGCAAACACGTCAGCTGTAAATAACAAATCGTATTCCGAAATTGTTAAAAATACACGAAAAGAAGAAGAAATATCAATAAAGGAAATGCTCTTTACTATTATCCAAAGATAGGATAACCAAGATAAAATAATTGAGCTATTAACGAAAGAAGTTTCCACAGGAAAAAATGCAAACGGTTTACTCCAACACATCTCTGAATTTCAGGCTTTTATATGCAATGAAGACATTGATGTTTGCCTGATTCCGGAAACCTATTTCAAACAGGAAACAAAGATTAGAATCCCAGGATATCTCTGTTACCACTCTCCCCATCCAGCTGACAGTGCTAGGGGAGGTAGTGTTGTAATTGTAAAAAGTAGTTTGGAACCTTATGAATTACCAAAAATAGCAAAACAAACCATGCAAGTAGCGATAAAAAACATTTTGACTAAAAGCAAGGAATTTAAAGCTACCATATACTGCCCACCCAAGTATTCGCCGGCACAGGAAGATCTTAATGACCTCTTCCGAACTCCAGGCAACAGCTTTATCATTGGAGGTGATTTCAATGCAAAAAATACCTACTGGGGGTCAAGATAAATAACGACAAAAGGCAGGAAGCTTTACAAAGCCGGGCGAAATTTTAACTGCGATTTCATTTCGACTGTATAGCCTACTTATTGGCCATCTGACTCAGCGAAAACACCAGCTCTTATTGACTTCTTCATAATGAAAGGAATCAATAGAAAAGAAGTAAAAGTTGAAAACAGTGATGATCTGTCGTCGGATAATACACCCGTAATCCTGACGGTCAACGGCATGTTAATACAAAAGATAATAAATGTGAGACTTACCAACAAAAGAACGAACTGGTGTAAATTCAGAGAATTACTCGAAGGATTTATTAACCTTAGATCCCCTCTGACCACAACAAACCATATTGACATCGAAGTGAAACAATTCATTGCCGATATACAACAGGCAGCAGATGATAGTAGACCGACCTATGAACAAAAAAAACAAGCATCGGTAAAATATACCATGTGTTTAATAGACTGAATAACAAACTCGAAAAAAGTATCAGTGAATTTAAAAATAGATCCTTAACTAATTACCTTTGTAACTTAACTGCTGACAAAGCCACAGACCACTCCCTCTGGAAGGCTGCCAATCATTTAAAGAGACCTCAAGAGCAGGATCCCCCGTTAAAAACATCTGAAGGGAAATGGATCGGCGACCCAAAAGAAAAGGTTAAACTTTTTTTCGGAGCACCTAACAAATTTGTTTAAACCTTTTCCACCTAGCATGGCAAATGAACTAGAATTCTCTGATAAAATAGATGAAGACGTAATCCCTTATGTTTCGCTCAGAGAGATTAGCACATGTATTTCTAAACTATCTAGTAGAAAATCACCAGGTTACGACCTTTTAAGTGCCCAAATCCTGAAAGAACTACCCTTCGTAACATTGTTAAAACTCAAACTTATAATTAATGCCTGTTTTACTCAAAGACATGTTCCATATAACTGGAAAATAGCAGAAATTATTGTTATACCTAAACAAGGTAAACCCCTATCAGAAGTTACCTAATGTTCGAGAAACTGCTTCTTAAAAGGCTAAATAGAATCATGGAGCAATGAAGGCTTATTCCCACATATCAGTTCGGGTTTAGAAATAAGCACTCGACAAGTGCATCGTATAACTAATGTTATAGAAAAAGCACTAGAAGAAAAACAAGTTTGTTCTACATTACTCCTAGACGTTGCTCAGGCCTTTGATAAAGTTTGGCATAAGGGCTTGGAATATAAACTACATAGGGATCTACCTAGCGAATACTATGAGATACTTAAGTCATATATAGCTAATAGATTTTTTAGAGTTCGCTATGGTTCAGAGTATTCTGAACTTAAAGTAATACAAGCAGGTGTTCCACAGGGAAGTGTTCTAGGCCCTACCCTATATTTATTATATACTAGTGATATTCCACATGCGAATGATACCATGTTAGCCACATTCGCAGACGACACTGCTCTTCTAGCAACTGATGGATGCGTGGCCACAGCAACAGAAATACACAATTTAAATACACAATTTTATGTGTGCACATATGTACACCGATTCGGACACGACAACTCACCATCCTGCCCGGAATGCCCAGGTGAAGATGAGGATACGGAGCACGCAGTGTTTTACTGCACACGTTTCACGGCATGGAAAATTACTCTGCCAAGTCCGTCATTACTCCTCGACCATATGTTACGGTTGGAAGAAAATTGGATGGCAATATGTTCTTTCGTAACAACTCTACAAAAAGAGTTGCGGAGAATAGAAAAGCTAAGAATAGCAGCAGAAGCAACAGAAGCATCAGAAGCAGCAATACAAGAAGCATAGCATGAATTGCTAACCAGCCCCGCGAAGTAATACCTAACGGCAGTCCCGCGGGGAGAGTGGTTGAAGTGTGTAGGGTGTGTGTTTAGTACGTAGGCGTATTCCTGGCATCGAGTACTCAGGTTTGCGAATCGTGCATGCTAGTAGCACTCGGGCTACTAGTATCTATGAAGATTACACATCCCTGGCGCAATCCAAAAAAAAAAAAAAAAAAAAAACATATGTATGTATATTGCTGCGGACAAATTGTCTTGTCCTAGCACAATCTCCATACAGTGCTCAAAAATCATTGTTGTTGGTCTGATTCGATTAATATTCTTACGGAATTCCTCTGACTTTACAGAATTACTTGGCTTTCCTTGAAAAACTTTACGAGTAACTTTCTCTTGAAAATCTACAAAGACTAAAAAAAGTTCTCGCCTTCAGAAATAGATATATAGCAACTGTAAGCACTTATTATAAATATTATATCCGTATTTAACAGAACGATATAGAAATAAAAAAAAAAAAAACTAAAAAACAATTAACAAAATCAAATTGCACGAAACACACAGAAATAACTGCAATTCAAGACAACTTAAAACATGAACTGAAAACTTTTGTAAGGAATGTTTGCCAAATTAACTAACTTTAATTTTAATTGTATAGGATTGCTCTAGTTCCGTATCTTCTTTCTTTTGGTGTCATAAAGGTCGCTGAAGATTTGAGTGCTTACCAGTCCAACATTTGGCCAGTTGGTCCACTATGACAATTTAACTTGAAACTTGGAGCGGCTCGCCACACTGTGCTGCTCACTGGAGATCTTATAATTTATTTAAATTTTAATTACGAGAGTTTTCATATGGGAAAAGCATGACCTATCAAAACAGATGTGCATACATAGTAGTCAAAATGACTATCAGGTTAAAGTATACAACTGAGAGCAAGGTCCTTCACAACAATGGAGGACAGGAAACTATCGAGTATTAAGAATTAATGGGATGATATGATATGAATTTTCTAGTTCTCATATAGATGACTTTTTATGTTATGAATATGTAGTTGGGACTTTTTTTGATAGTCCAAAAGGCAAGAATAATGAATTTAATCTAGTTGGGAGAACAAATATATTTAATGCTGCTGCCAAAGATAAAGCCAAGCAATAAGATACAAGTTCTGTAATATGTGGAAGAGATTAAATAGAATATTAAACTCACTGCAGGAACGATACAAACAGCAAGGGACCTGCATGGCGATTGATCGGGATGACTGTCCAAAACAAGGATTGGACCAGTAGCGCAACAATCAAGTTCGTAATGCTTTACCTCCTCGCGGTGGTCCCCGGGCAACTGCATGTATAAATCCTTATACATGTAGGCCAAAATTGCAAGTGCGAGATTGTCTAAGGTCTTATGCCTAGGCTAGGTAACCTGGGCCAGAAACCCGCGTTACCGAAACTTTAATCGCTACGGAAACCGACACAATACCTCGGATAAGGACTGATAACACGTTGAAGACCTTTGGCTATCGTACGCGGACTAAGATTGGTTTCTGGAATGGGAAGACGCTCCTTGACTCTCAGAGTGAAGGACCTCAGAACGCCAGATTCCTTCAATTGGATCATGAGTTCATGCGATATAGGCTGGACATATTGGGAGTAAACGAGATAAGATGGTTAGATGCGGGTGAGTACCAATCCCCAACGCGTAACACTGTATTATTCTACACCGGAAGATCATCCGGAAGCCCCCGTGGATATGGAGTTGGACTGCTGCTAACGCCAACAGCACTCAGAGGCCTAATTTCCTGCAGTCGCACGGTGATAGGATTTTAGCGGCCAGATTCCGGACGAGAGTACGTCGCGTCACCATTATACAGTGTTACGCCCCCACGGATGGTTCGTCTGAGGAAGAAAAGGAGACCTACTACAACCAGTTGGGAGCTGTTCATAATGCAACACCCAACGGCGACATTGTCATTGTGATAGGGGACCTGATTGCCAAGGTAGGCTGAGACAAAGAAGGGCCCAAACATGTTATGGGACGGCACGGACTAGGCAATCGCAATGACAACGGCGAAAGATTTGTTGACTTTTGTAACTCAAATCGTCTTGTCATAGGTGGCACCATGTTTGAGCACAAAAAGCCTGCCATAAAATCAGTTGGGTGTCAACTGACAGGCAAGCAACCTCCAACCAAATTGGCCATTTTGCCATCAGTCGACGTTTTAGAAGTAGTCTCCTAGACGTCCGAAACAGACGAGGTGCCAACATGGGGTTGGTACGAGATCACCATCTTATGATAGCTACTCTCCGATTACGCACTGCTGCCGTCCGTAGATCTAACGACAAAAGAATACCTAGGTTCAACATAGAACGACTAAAAGTTCCCTCAGTGCGTCAAGTATTAAGGGACCATCTCTCACGTGGAGTGGAAACAATCAGCAGCTCACTGCCCGCCACCATCCAAGACCATTGGTGCGCTGTGAAAACTGTTTTCACATCAGGTGCTCAAGGGATTGTCGGTCGATCGCAGGGAAACCATAGAGCATAGCTTTCCGAGGATACCTGGAGAAGGATCAACGAACGAAAACAGCTAAGAGCTCGAATTGCAGCAACTCCAGCAGCAGGGAGGATCGAGCTAGAGCCCCTATAACGAATGAAGATGAGAGAAGTACAGCCTAGAGTGAGACGTGACAAGCGCAGAAGCAGCAGCGAGGTGCAACACCAGAACCGTTTATAGAATCACTAAGGAGCTCGGTTCTAAACCGAGTATTTGCCAGCAATATACACCAAAGTCAGACTGAAGTGCTCGTAGAAAGAAATTCCCGAATCCGCACCACAACCCCCAGTAAGGAGGAGATTATTACCGCAATCAAAGCATTGAAAACTAATAAGGTGGTAGGACTTGGCGGCATACCCGCGGAGCTTTTTCAAGCTGCGCCAACAGCATCGGCAGAGCTACTGTTCCCACTTGTCGGGAGAACATGGGAAGCCGAGAGTTTTCCGGATGAGTGGAAAAAGGGAATGACCGTCAAGCTCCCTAAAAAACGCAACCTAATGCAGTGCGAAAACTGGAGAGGTATCTGCGTGCTGCCTGCTGTGGCCAAGACAAGAAAATTAACACGCCAAAAATAAAAACGATCAGCCTAGGACCAAACTCATCAACTTATATATGCATTGCTGGGCAAACATTTGAGAGAGTAGAGAGCATTGTAGAGGTCCTAGGACCCACAAAGGGATACAGGACATAAGTAAGGAAAATACAAACTTTAGATAAATATGTTCTTGAATATGGCAAGTTTATTGGAACTTAATGAGTGCACACCATAAACGAAAATTGTAGAGACCTGCTAAACATAACTATTTTTGGGAATAGCCTATAACGAAATCTGCTTCCGGACCGCAAATGGATAAGCTTTAGGATAATCAATCACCCCAAACTCATGGAATTGAAAGGTACCTTACAAAATGAACAATTTTATTTTTATTCAATGATTTTCAATTATCTCTTTAAAAAATTGTGATCACACAACAAATTTGCATTTCTAAAGGTATTAGCCCCATGGACGTCACCTCCTACCAGGAAGTGCGTTGGAATGAAAAACTGTGACATCTACTATAGTCACTACTACAAGCAGAAGAAGCAGCATTTATTTGGGTGCGGATTTGTCACCAGAGACAGAATTAGGCAAAAAGTCTCGAGCTTTAAGTATGTGAGCGAACACCTCATGACAATCCGCAGTATGGCAAAATTCAAAAACATCAGCCTAATATGCGCTTACGCCCCACAGAGGATAAGGACGACTTGTCTAAAGATGTTGGTCTCCGTGGCAGGACTTAAGACGAATTCCCATGTTATAATGTCAAAATCGTGCTTGGCGATTTGAATGCCGAAATTGGATAAGAGGGAATCTTCAGAAACACAGTCGGAGAATACAGCGTGCACGACAATTCCTATGGAAACGGATCCACACTAACCAACTTTGCAGTGGCCCAAAACATCACTGTAGCTAGCACACAATTCCCGATCCTCAATAATTATAAGGGCACTGAATCAAATAGCCTTCAGTCAAATTGATCACGTCGCGATTGATACAAGGCACTCCAGTATTTTGAATGTTCGTACTCCCGGGCAGCTAATATTGACTAGGAAAACTATCTTGTTGCTGCCAAGGTACATATGCGGATTTCTTAAGCACCACAACAGCAAAGAAGTACTGTGATGAAATTTAAGATCCAACGGCTACAATAGTCAGAGCTTTTGCCGATAGACTACCCTGAGAAGTCCAACGTTAAGCTCAGATAAGAAATGGCATCGTTGTCAGCAAGCCATCAGGAATCTGCCTCTGATGCGCTGGGTTTCTAAAATCCACAACAAAGGAACAACTGGTTTGATAAAAAATGCAGCCAAGCAACACCTTTATAGACGCTGCTTAGGGTGACGAAAGAAGCTTACGCTATCTACAAGCAGAAGAGAAGGGAAGAACATCAGTTTCCAAGAAAAAATATGAAAAAAGCGAGATCAAGTCAATGGAGAGGTGTTATAGTTAGCAGGAATGATATTCAAAAGTTTTATCGAAAAGTAAAAATAGCATTCCAAGGCCACAAAACCCGAACAGAAGCTTATAGAGATGAAGAAGGAAATGTAGTAGTAGAGTCACAGTCGGTGCTGAGAATTTGGAAAGATCACTTCTGCAGACTGCCAAGCAACAGCGAACGATGACGATAACATTTAGCATCATCTCTAAACCTGCTTGTAGTGTTGATCTCTGTTATGTTATGTATGTTAATCTTTGTACTTTTGTGAGTATTTTAAGGTACCTGGTTTTGTCTGTTGCATTCCACCATGAAATAATTCCGTAGGCAAGGATGAGTCTGATAATAGTCGTGTACATCCAGTTAATCATGAACGAACGCAGACCTCATTGTTTACCAAAGGTTTTCTTGCACGTATAGAATGCGCAAAGTGCTTTCTTCATTCTTTCTTCCGTGTTCTTTTCTAGGTGAGCTTCGAATCAAGGATGGTTCCGAGATATTTAGCTATTGTGGAGAGATTCAGAGGAAATTCATTCAGTTTAGGCGGATCAAATTCATCTATTTTCCTTCTATTGATAAACAGAACCAGTTCGGTTTTAGTCGGATTTATACTTAGACCGTTTTGTCCTGCACAGGAGGATAATTCTTTTAGTGCAGACTCCATGAGGTTGCTGATTGAAAATATGTATTTCCCACTGATCATGATTACTATGTCGTGGAGTTTCCTTCTTTGGGAGATTGCTGGGTAGGTGCAAAGAAGGTGAAGAATAGTCTCTTCCTCCTCCTCGTCCATGCAGCTTCTGCAGAAATCGTTAGAGAATACGCCAAGCCATGTTGCTTGCTTGCCTATTAGACAGTGTCCAGTAATAACACCTATAACATCGCTAATATGCTCTCCATTGTGAGAAATCAAATTCCTAGAGCGTTTCAGATCCAGCATGGGCCAAATCTGTTTTGTTGCTAGACAAGTTGTACCCCTTGTCCACCTAGAATTTGTCTTTTCGATAGCATCCAGCTTTAATTTAAGTTTGCATGTATTGATGGGCATACCCAGTAAACTTTTGCCTGGAAGGATGGGTATTGTTGTTCCATGTCTTGCAAGTTAGTCAGCCTTACAATTCCCTGAAATATCCTTATGCCCCGGCACCCACATTAGGTGAATATTTTACTGCTCCGCCATCTCTATAAGAGATAATCGGCAGTCTAGAGCTGTTAAAGAATTTGTTGAGAAATATTCCAAGGATTTTATTGCTGCTTTGCTTTGAAAAGATGCGGATATCAATGGCCGATATCACATTTTCCTTTAGCCAAGAAAAGATTTGACTTATTGCCATTATCTCCACCTGGAACACGCTATAATGGTCTGGTAGACGGAAAGAGAGGTTTAAATTAAGCCTATCAGAGAAGACACCACCACCCACCCGTCGTTAGTTTTAGAACCGTCGGTATAAAAATGTAGGTAATGAGAAGAGGACTAGTTCCGTTTTGTGGGGGTTCACTCCTAGAACACACCGAGCTATCCACCTAGATAACTTATTCAAAGCGTTTTGTAGGAGCTCTTTTAAGGTAGTGAGGTGTTTACCGGAGACTGCTATAGCAACATCGTCCGCATAAACGATAACTTCGAAACCCTCAGCTTCCAGGATTAACACTAGTTTATTAACCACCGGATTCCAAAGAAGTGGGGATAGGACGCCCGCTTGAGGGGTACCCCTACTGACATATCTTCTAACAGATGTTCACCCAGCTTTGAGTTGATAATCCTACTATTAAGCTATGATTAAGTAAATTAATCAGCTCGCCAAGTGAGATAGTTGCTTCAGATTTGATAGTGCTTTGATTATAGCAGATGAGTAGACGATGATAAAAGCGCCTTCAATATCTAGAAAAGCTACCATGGTGCACTCCTTGTGATACATATGTAGAGTGTTCGATCTTATTGACTAACTTATGCAATGCTGCTCTACAGATTTGCCCTTACAGTATGCATGTTGAGCCGTGGACAGTAGTTTAATGTCAATACTGTCGCGTAAGTGGATATCAATCAATCGTTCTAGTGTTTTCAAAAACGAAAGATGATAGACTAATAGGTCTGAGGTCTTTTGGACTGACGTGTGAATATTTACCAACTGATGGTCCTTGATTTAATTCAATAGTTAAATGAGAAATTTAATTGGATAATGCAAAATTAAGCTTTGTTTGGACTTGTGTGGATTTTGTATACCTGTATTATTTATTTTATTTCTTAATGACTTTAATAAACGATTCATGGTTCCGGAGCCCTCTTAAGAAACTGCTGAGCTTGATTGCCCTGCTGACTAAAAGCCAATAGGAAGGGTTTGTTGCAGTGTTGGAAGTTAAAATCCTGCTAATGACTATCTACCTATATATTATTCACCGACACATCCAATCTTCTTCGAACAACTCTTTAAAGATTCAATGCAAGAGTTACTCTGAGGTAGGTAAGCCCGCAACGAGTAACTCCGGATTTAGCTTTATAGAATATTAAGACTCTCATTACCGACATAGCATGGAAATGAAAGCTCTTTCCGTAACTTCCCCCCCTCGTTCCACAAAAATTGCATTTTGATGTGAGCAGTACTTTTTCAAAAGAAGTAAAATAAATCTAAAGGGAATTCACATTATTCAAATTTAAGTATGCCTCAAACGTGACCACAAAGTGACCGTCGCTCCACTCACGTAATTTGGCTTAAAGTAGTCGCCGTCTGTCGACGCTTACTAGTACACTATCCATTTCTCTTTGGTAAAGGTCAACAATTTGTTCGCTAAAGCAAGCTTTCTACTTTTGATTTACTCAGTGTCAACTATCAGTACCAGCAAAAAAAATCAGCTGAAGTGTTGACAAGATTTATTCATTACTCTGGATACCCTAGGAATACGCTAATATCGTCCGGGTCAATAATTACCACTGATTACTCCGAGTGGCCTTTAATTTGCTTCTCCGTCTCCCTGGAGATTGCCTCATACAAAAATATTTTGGTCTTTTGCGTGCTTTTTGGATCCCAAAACTTTTCAGAAAGAAAATGCAAACGACCATCGTTAAGTTCATTGCCACCACCAAAGTATATTGGAAGTTAAGTGCAAAAATTAAAATAGAGTTTCTTTGGAATGGTTGTAAATTAGGTTAGGTAGTAGCGTTTTTTTTTTTTATATTTTCAACGAAAAAATGTGTAACAAACTCACTATTCATTAGTGAGAGATAATAAGGGGCCGAACGTGATGAGTTTCCTAATTCTCGTCCAACGGATGTGGCTTCTAACTGGACCAAATAAATGGAGCGAAAATTTACAATAAAGTTTGTGCGATGTGGTCACAAAGTGGATTCACTTTTGTCCGACCATCATCAGGGTGAATTGAAAGTTTTTGTTTCATAATCCTTAATTATTTATTATGCAGAGAGAGCGGTCGGTCATTTATCGGTTTTCACAGGATTAAGACTCTAACGGGCGGAGAATGTGAAAGTTTGTGCAAAACTTTTGCCATACGTCATGTAAGTAGTATGGATGCCTGAGCTATCTGAATGTGAAAATTAACACGTATCTAATTTCCCTGAGTTAACAGAAGAACTAGTTTGGTGTCATTCGGAAGGGGAAGATTCAGAAGATAAGTTTGGCATGCAGCAAGAAGCATTTTAAATTCGAGTAAACCAAATGCTGAGCTTAATAAAATTTGGACTTAACCATTTTAATAATTAGGTACTTAGTGGATTCTTTAATCTACAATCTTTAAAAGATATGATAGGCTTCCCATTGTTTCATTTCTTCCATTAATAAGCAAGCACCCTATTGCAAATTTAATGGAAAAACGGACCACAATTTTATAATTCATTTGCTCATGTTTAATTGGTCAATAAAAATATATATTATACCTATTTGTTTCCCGTTTACTAACAAATTAATCCTGTGTCCTTTTGATGTTATTGTCCCTTAAATGTTGCACAATCAATCCTTTTAATCTGATATCTATACGATGCACAAATGTTTTTCCTGTGTACTCAGTAATCGTTCTCAATGTTGAAAGAAATATTAATAACCCATTATTCATACCAACAATAGATTAATCCCGATGAGGAACACCATGCCGACATGAGGAAGAGGGTTGCGACCCTGATCGATTTACTGCCAAATCGAAGGATAAACTTGTACAAAAGGTCCTACGAGTCAAAGGGGTCTTAATTGCGTCGATGAGAACACAAGGCTAGTAGCACTGCACCCCAAAAAAGATTATTTTTTTATGAAACTTAGCATCCATCCCATGTCTTCTTCTTCTTTCATGAAGGCATCCTCGAATCTTTGAACTTCTTATTCTATCCAGGTTTGTTACTCCTGCTATCATGCGAAGCATCTTCATCTCAGCTGACGTTAATTTGCCCCCATACTTTTTGTAAATTGCCCAGCATTGTGAACTGCATGTGAGCGCCGGATATACAACTGTGGTGTAGAGCCTCCCTTTCAGCTTAGGATCACAGAAGATAGCAGAGTTTTCCCGCCCCTTCATCCACCCTTGCTTGATTGATATCATCATCACAAGGTGCTTCACTACTGATCATAGATCTCAGATATTTTAACTTTTCGCAGACATTTGAATGGGAAGCAAATTTCCATTCAATTAAATGTCTGGAATTGGTCAGTGTGGATCAGAGAACGGGCAGCACAGATACTCTGTCTTTTTTGAATTAATACAGTACCCATTTCCCTCCAGAACATCCACCCACACATCAAGTGCTCATTGCAGGGACATTTGATCTTCATTTATGATACTCGTAGCTCCATCGTCAGCAAATAATAACTGATGCACTTTGAGGTCCATCACTTTTCCTTCAAGCAGATAATCAAGGACTGCAATAAATAGTAACGGACTGAGGATGCTTCCCTGGTGTGCACCGACTTTAATTGGGAACTCTTCGGTGACTGCTGCGGGACATCTTACTCTTGTCCTTGCTCCCTCATACATGTCCATGATCATGCGCTCGTAGGTTTCTGGAACTCCTCGTTGTCTTAGCGCCACCCATAAAAGACCTCTTGATTGTCTATCGAAGACTTTTCCAAAATCAACCAACACAATATACAAGTCCGTTAAGGCATCACTATGTTTTTATACTTTGGATTGCATCCGTTATTGATTTACCCGAGATAAACTGGTTATCAGGTAACCGTATTATTTTCCACAGTCGGCCATCTAATACCCGCTCAACGATCTTCACGGTGTGTGGCTTTAGCTTAACATAACGGTAGTATCGCCCTTTCCTTTGTGCAAAGGAAGAAGATAACTTTCTTCCACTGATTAGGCATTGGATTACCGCTCATAAGTTTGGAGATAAGAATCATGAGCCATCTAGACCCGATATCTCCCATCTTCTTCCAGAACTCAGAGGGTATCTCATCTGGCCAACCGCTTTTCTTTTTTTTAAAATATTTGATCGCATTCCTAACTTCTTCGACAGTAATGTCGGATACTTTGTCATGGTTAGACCCGCGGAAACTGTTCGTTTTAAAAGTCTTTCACAATACTGTCGCCATCTTTGGAGAACTTTTTCGTCTTCCACAAAAAGCTGGCCTTGAGCATTGTTAATGAACTTTGAGGAACGAATCTCTTGAGCATTTCTTCTTCTCTGGGCGGCTATTTTGAAGGTAGTTGTTCGCTTGTTCAAGTTGTTTTGTCGAAGCTCCTGGATAGCCTGGTTCCCATCAAACGCCGAAGACGATATTTCCTCCAACTCCCGATAGACGTCTTCCATACCTTTTGCTTGAAATTGGGCGCACTTATTCTTCGCGAGGCGTCCAGCTCTCTTTCATAAAAGGAAACTTCTCTAGGAGCTTTCTACGATGGTGGGTCAATAAGTCCCTGAAAATTAACACAAATTGTGTCGTCACCTTAAATTTAATTTTTTTTCTGTCAAGAATCATTTTTCAAAAGAACGCACCCAAATTTTCAGACAGATCTGTCAAATAGTTTTGTTGTGGCAGCCATTTTATATAGACGAACAAAAGCTTGACAAATATTATGGGGACACTTCACCATCGATTGGAACCATTCACCACTGGTTTACTCAATTTCGGTGAGGTCGTTCAAGCACAAGTGACGCCGAACGTTCTGGTCGCCCAATTGAGGTCATCACACCAGAAATGGTCAACAGAATCCATGGTTTGATAATGGACGATCGGCGAGTGAAATTGCGCGAGCTTGAAGAGGCCACAGGCTTATCACAAGGCCTAGTGATTTCGATTTTACATAAATATTTGGACATGAAAAAGCTTTCCGCAAGATGGGTGCCGAATTTGCTCACAATCGACAACAAACGCATTTGTTTGACAACTTCAAAGGTGTGTTTGGCGATGTTCCAGAAAAATTTGGCTGAATTTTTGCGCCGTTTCGTAACCGTGGATGAAACCTGGATTCACCACAACACAGCAGAAACCAAAGAACAGTCCAAACAATGAACTTCTCCTGGTGAATCGAAGCCGAAGAAGGCTAAGGCGGTTTTGTCAGCAAACAAGGTCATGGCGACAGTTTTTTGGGATGCGCGCTGTGTTATTCACATCGATTATCTCGAAAAGGGTAAAACGATCACCGGCGCATATTACGCAGAGCTGCTGGATGGATTCCAAGCCGATTTGAAGCAAAAACGGCAGCATTTGGCGAAGAAAAAAGTTCTTTTTCACCAGGACAACGCACCGGCGCACAACTCCGCAGTCTCAATGGCAAAATTGCCATTTCAGTCAAGAAATTGACTATTTCTTGTTTCCAAACATGAAAAAATGCCTCGCAGGTAAGAGATTTGGGACGAATGAAGAGGTCATCGCTGAAACAAATGCTTATTTTGAGGGGCTCGAGAAATCGTATTATTTGGAGGGCATCAAAAAAATTGGAGAAACGTTGGATAAAGTGTATAGAGGTAAAGGGAGACTATGTAGAAAAATAAAATGTTTTTGTACTGAAAAGAGTGTTCTTTATTTAATTTTCCAGGGACTTATTGACCCACCCTCGTATTTCTATGATTTAGGCGATCTTACAAATATAAATATCAGAACCCTTGTTCGCTTCATCAGAAATTTCAATTGATTCGATTAAATAATCAGGAGAAATTTTTCATGTTCCATGTGGTATCACAACCGACCTATCACTGGTCTATTTGTATCGGCGTTTTAACTGGCAACTACTTACAACCAGCTAAGAAAAATGCAAATTTTCAAAAACCAGCTAATAATTAAAGTACCGTTGAACAAAATCGTTATATCCCCTTTCAACCATAAGTAAAGTACCCTTGATTTCTTTAAAAAAAATTATACGCAAATCGTGTACTTTAATGAATCATGAGAGAATGTTTTTCTAGCCAGTATTCGCGTATTTAAAACTCAAGCCAGTTTATTGGTTGGTTGGTTGGTTTGAGAGGGTGAGCTTATGCTCTTCACTTAGGCCTCCATTGGGCCCGTAGTGTTCCCCTCATCTGCGTAACTGTAAGGAATAGTGATGTGTTTTGGGAATTATGTATTGAGAGGATTTAGGTCTAGGGATCATGGGTAGTATCAACTATATCGTATAGTGATCGGGGAATCGTAGTGTTCGTCTGGCGAACTCCAGTATATCCCCGATTCCTTTCTTATTGAGGTGTGTAATATCCGGAATCCTTGGAGATCCCAGAATTCTCAGCCTTAGCCTCGCTGTAGCGGGGCAGTGACAGAGGAAGTGTTCTATATCTTCCTCCTCCTCTTCACAGTTGGCACAGATTGCTGTATCAGCTATCCCGAGTCTGAACGAATGTTTGTTGAGATTGATGTGCCCTGTTAAAGGTCCTACCATCAATCTCAATTGTGTTCTGCTTGAGTTAAGAGCTCTTTTTGCTGTATTGTTACTCGGTTTGGTTATTACAGATCTAGCCACTTTGCACGTGTCTAGATTCGTCCAGTAGTTATTGAACTCCTGTCGTATCTTATCATTGATTATTGTTTTAATAGTTGTCAGAGGGACCCCTATTGTACTATCCGGGTTCAGTTCTGTATTGCCTGCTCCTTTCCTTGCTAGTTCGTCTGCCTTTTCGTTACCCGGTACACCCTCGTGCCCCGGTACCCATGTGAGACGGACTCTATTGCGTCTGGCAAGTAAGTTCAATTTAGTTTTGCACTCCCTTACTAGTAGTGATTTCGACATGGGGTTTGTGATCGCGCTAATTGCTGCTTTGCTGTCCGAGCAGATGTCAATTTGCCTTTCTTCGCTGGTGTCTTCTGCGAGTATTTCGGTTGCCATCATAATTGCATAGACTTCTGCTTGGAACACCGATACAAATGGTTCTAGGTGAATAGCAAGTTCAATCGGTGGGTTAGCACTAAAGATGCCAGCCCCTGATTCCCCTGATATGTTAGAGCCATCTGTATAAACCGATATCCCATTGGAGTTTCTTGTCGTTCTTTCATACGTCCAATATTCTCTTGCGGGAAAAATTGTTTCGAAGTTGTTGGAGAATGTGTACGATTTCCCAACAACATCACTGGGGCAATCGATGAGTGGTGTCATTACTCTTATCATTTCGGTGATTTTTCGATGTCCCGTATTTGCACCACCGGTGAAATGGCCGATAGTTTTAAGCCGTGAGGCTGAAATACCGGCAATCTTTTTCGCTTCGAGGTGCACTGGTAGAATGTTAAGTATCGCTTCCATGGCCGCGGTTGGTGTTGAGGATTGTGCTCCGGTAATACCCAGGCAGACCATACGCTGCACCTTAGTTAGCAAGTCTCTTGCATACTTTTTGCTCATCACTGGCCACCATACAACTACTCCGTAGAAGATGATGGATTTTATTACGCATTCGTATATCCAGTGGACCTGTTTCGGTTTCAAGCCCCATGACTTCCCGATGGCCCTCCTGCATATCCAATATGCTCTCTTTGCTTTGGTGACTCTTTCTTCCAGGTTCTTTCTCCAGGTCAGTTTCCTGTCTAATATAATGCCCAGATACTTGACGCTGTAGCGGAGTTGTAGTGATATTCCTCCGAGTTGTGGAATGTGAAAGTCACTAGTTTTGGTTTTCTTTGTAAAGAGAACCATTTCCGTTTTATTTAGATTTATTTCTAATCCACTCTCCTCCGCCCATTCTTTTATGATTCGAAGGGTGTTTTGCATAAGCTCTCCTATGATGTTCAGGTGCTTACCTTTTATCAGAACGGCTAGGTCATCTGCGTACGCTACACATTTCGCACAGGTTCCATCCAGTGCTTTTAAAAGGTTGTCCATTGTGAGCACCCACAGAAAAGGAGATATTATCCCCCCTGTGGTGTTCCCGTACGGACTGTTCCTCTTTTTGTTTCGTCTCCCAGTGAAGCTGTGATAATGCGGTTTGTAAGCATGTGTTCTAGCCAATTGTTTATTATTTGGTTATTACAGTATATCGAGAGTGCCTCCACAATTTTTTAAGTATTCACATTGTCAAATGCCTCTTCGATATCTAGAAAAACGCCTGCGACTGATTCCTTGGTTTCAAAAGCATCTTCTATTGTGGATACAACCTGGTGTAGTGCCGTCTCAACTGATTTTCCTTTGAGATATGCATGTTGATTAAGACACAGCCGCGGAATTGTAATCTGTGTTCTGATGTAGTTATCACAGATTCTCTCCATTGATTTTAGTAAAATGGACGTTAGGCTAATAGGTCTGTAGCCCTTTGCTGTCGACAAATCTTTCCCGGGTTTCGGTAGGAACACCACCCTCACCTCTTGCCATTGTGTTGGTGTGTATCCATGATATAGACATCCCCTGAAGATATTGACCAGGGTTTTCTTTAGGGTGTCTAATTCTATCCCTTTTTGCAAGAAGATGGGAAGTATTCCGTCCAAGCCCGGTGATTTGTATGGCGCAAATGAGTTAATAGCCCAGGTCACTTTATCTGCATCAACTAGGTTCTCAGTGTCTTCCCATTTTGTATCAGTTCGAGTGACCCCACGCTTGGAAGGTGTAGCTGCCTCGCTGAAACAGTTTGGGAAGTGTACACACATCAGCGTCTCCAAGGTATCAGCTGCGGTTGCCAAGTTATTGCCCGCCTGTAGAAGTTGATAACTTGGTGGTTCCTTGGACAGGATCTTCTTTAATCGCGCTGCTCCATTATTATCGCATATGTTGGTGCAGAAAGTTTTCCATGATTCCCTTTTAGCAGCCCTGGTGAGCTTCTTGAAGCCTCTTTTACTTTCTTTATAGGATTCCCAGTCTGCTTCTTCGTTGGTTCTTAAAGCTTTATTTAGGTGTTGTCTAGCAACCTTCCTTATTTCATGGAGGTCGTCGTTCCACCATTTTTGCTTTGCATTTCTAGGTACCGGTTTTAGAGGACAGGCGGCCTCAAAAGATTCTATAATATACTTCTGTACTTTGAGGACTTCATTGTTTAATTGGTTAATCTCAGTGTAGCTGTTATCCTGAGTTGGTGTCAGCTTTCCCTGAAGATTACTTACAAAGATGGACCAGTCAGTTTTCTTAGGATTCCTAATCATTATTTTGGATTTGTGATCAATTCCAATATCAAAACTCAACCACCTGTGGTCCGAAAAGGAGATCTCATTACTGATCCTCCAGTTCGACACCAAGTGTATAGACCTAACGTCGCATAAGGTTATATCTAATACCTCCCTTCTAATTTTATTTATGAAGGTTGGTGTACAGCCCTCATTCAAGGTAATCAAGTTTTCAATATTTAAATAATCGGCTAAACACTCACCTCTTTTGTTGATGTTCGTACTTCCCCAGTTAGTGTGGTGGGCGTTAGAGTCCATACCCACTATGAGGCTCTTCTGTTGGGACCTCGTCCAGGTGACACACCTCTTTAACTCATCGCTAGGTGGAGGTTGCGGGGAGTCATAGGGGAGATAGCAAGAGGCCAAAATAATTTGGTTGGTCTCGCTATTTCTTGCCCTATATTCGAGACTTGTGACTGTGAGGTCGCCTGTGCTGATCTGTGGAATAGAGAAAATATTAATATCCTTACGTGCCACAATACAGGCTCTACACTTACTGTTTCCGTTGTTTGCAATCACTTTCAGTTTATTCCCCCATCCTGTTACCTTATTATACAGACAATAAGGTTCCTGGATGAGGGCGATATCCGCTTTTCCTGCTAAGAGGTAAGCACAGAGGTTGGCAGTTGCCGCCCTACTGTGCTGAAGGTTTGCTTGGATTACCTTCATTAATTCTTTCGTGGAATGAAGGGATTACAAAGCTGACCTGGTGAAAGACGCATAATGCTTTACCCCCTTGTAGGACTAGTAACCCCAGCGATTCCTCGTCAATCCCTACCACGATTAGTTGGCCTTTGCCTGCCTGCTCCTTTGCGTGGTAGAGTTTCCACTTTTCTGTCTTAAGGTCCTTGTTTTGCAGCTTCATTCGTGCAAACAGCGTTGCAGGTTCCTCGATTACCCGTGGGATCCAAACGGACACCCTGGTTAATCTGGGAATCTTTCCCACCGGGAGAACCACTAGGTTGGTTCCTTCCCAACCATCGAGTCTAGATGTTAGTTTAGCTAACGACTCCATTGAGGCATTATCCTGAGAGCATATGTGGTAGCGGCTGCCTTTGAAACCTGCCCTCAGGAAATTCAGGGAAGTCGTCAGATTCTCACAAAGTGTTTGGTCCAGGGAAGCATTGAGAGCTTTCTGGAACCGTTCATGTAGCTCCTCCGGTATCTTCCCATCCTCGTCGTTTCTGTTGTAGACCACCATCTCCAGGAGGTTGGCTGCTACATCCCTATACGACCTCGTGTGACGAGATTTTATGGGTGTGGCTGCCTGTCTCCTTGAAGTTGACGGCCTAATCGGGTTTTTGGATTTTGGTTGTGCGACAGTACTTCCCTCCCTCCTCCCTAGGTGAGCGTTAGCCCGCCCTGGTGGAATAGAGGTAAGCCTAGATTGTGGATGGTCTTTAGCAACACGACTTCTTTTTCTCTGCGGTGGTTCAGCATGGGGGCGCATCCTCCTCTTGCCATCAGAGTTTGCCGAGGCATCCTCTGGTGATAGAGTAGGGTGTTCCATCCGTTCCCCGGTCAGTGTCTGTTCACTGTTTGCTTTTTGACCACGCGGGGAGACGAATTTTGGTGTTGAAGCCAGGCAGTTTGGGTTTGAAACCAAATTTCCTTGCTTCTCCATCTCCAGTCGTCTTCTTTCTTTGGCCCTTTTTCGTTGTTGGGCTCCAGAGATTTTGCATTTTTTTCGGGTCGCTGACTCGTCCTCTTTATGAGCGGTCAATGTCGATGTTGTTGCACCCTCTTCGATTTTATCTGTTGCAGTGAAGAGGTGCTGCAGCCCGAAGTTGTTTTTGTTTTTGTTCGTGTGCGTGTCTTGGTTGAGAGTATTTGTTGCCACTGGCGACTTATCCCCTTTCGGGGCCAAGCCCTCGCCGGCAGCGATGGCCTCTGCCGACTTTTGGATGTATATCCCCATCCGAGTTTCTTCTCTTTTAGCTGTAGTCTCCATGTTTTTTTGTGTTTTTATTACTTCACTGTGGGTTCTTTTTGTTTACCTTTTAGTTTCTTGACCTCCACCCTGACCTTCCCTGGATCTATTCCAGGTATAGCTCAAGAGTATCATCGGTCCTTACTCAGCCCCTCCACCACGACAAGGTAGGCAAACGACGGAGGGGAGCCAGTTTATTAACTAAACAATCAATTTTTCTTTAAAAAAAAATAAGTAAATTTTGCAGAAAAATAAGTAAATAAATAATAGGCTAATCCGTTTAATTATTTTTTTGATTGTTCAATGGCGATTTTTGTGTGAAAAGAACAAACAAAAAAAAAACTATCGACAATGCAAAACTGTATTTAAGCAAAGGATTTTTAAAGTGCTCGCAGTTCGAACGTATTTTAGTTAACACAAAATAAATGAATTTGTTTTTGAATATATTTAATGGAATAGAAATACACAGCCAATGGGAATACAATTTATGTCAAGTGTGTACTCCATTCTATGGGGATGTGTTCGAACAAGTTTACCCTGTGTGAAAATGAAAAATTGATGGTCAATGAGAGTGAAATAAACACGAGTTTGCAAGCGAAATGAAATTGATTTCCTTCTCGTTTTTAGCTAAAATGTTTTATTTTTTTATTTTCAACTGTTCTCCATTACCGTGTCGCAATGAGAGCACACTTGACAGGCGTAGAGAATGAATTTATATTTTTTTTTACTCTTTAAGTGAATATGCAAATTGATTTTAATTGTTCAGTCCACACAGACAGCGCTATGCATTGAAACTCGTGAAATTGTGTTTTTAAAGCGTTCATTATATGTACATAAATATATATGTGTATATATTTGTATATTGATATACAAATGTATTTTTTTTAATGGGGTTCTGGTATATAAAGAGAATTAAAGTGAAGAATTTGCAGTACACCCAGCAACCGTGGTGTACTGCAAATTCGTCACTTTAAAACAACTTTGTTTGTTTAATCTACATAGTGCTGGTCAAGATGGAGTTTAAACAAATTGTCGCCAAGTTTCAAGTGGTATCATTCTTCTTTTTTTTAAATACAAATATGAGTAAAACTACATAGTCAGGCAGGTTCCAGAATTCGAGTGAATTCAAATCGATATAGAATTATCAAATCCAGTGAAATCGATTTTCGTGTTCTAGATTTCTATCGATTTGATGAATTCGAACGAATTCTAAATCGTCTTCGAATCGATTTCAAATCAGCTGATTTCTGTCATTTCTATGTAATTTGTGAAATTGTGAATTTCGTTTTTTTTCAGTTTTGTTTTGATTTGTGTTGTTAAGTGAAAATGAGTGGAATTATTTCAGCGATTATATTATGCAATGAAATGGAGCAGGATGCTAAAGAACTTTTGGAACTTTCAGAGACAGCGTAAGTGTAGATAGTTCTAAAAATCAAACCCTTTAATCACACAAAAATATATTTTCAGTTTTATATCGCATTATCGGGTGAATAAATTTATTTTCAAAATGCTGTTGGACCTTATAGCACCGCATCTGAAAATTTCATCAATTCCTTCCCTGATTTATTTAGGAACTGTAATTTTAATAATCAAGGGTTTTTGATTATTCGTTTGTAGAATATTAATTATATTGAATTTTATTTAGGCAATTGTTTAGGTAAACAGGGCAAATAATTGAATTACAAGTTTTGACCTTTCAGCAACTTTATTATACATTAAATTATCTTCTCGCTACACAACCTTACTGTCTGACCTGTACCAAGAGAAAAAAAGCCAGAAAAAATCACACATGGAAAATTAACCTAAATGTTAAGTAATGACAGTGCGGTTTTGACATATGAAGAATTACATTTCAGTGGAACATAAGATTTGTGTTGACTGACGTCATTGTAAACTTAATTGGTATAATCTTTCAGTTAAATTTAAATATTTAATATTTTTTAATTAATGTTTCATGTACAAATAAGAAAATGAGTTTTAATTGAAATTTCTTAGGATTAGTTCAGAATTAGATAGAAAAAGGTAATGAATTGAAATAGCAAATGACAAAATTACATTTATGGCAAAATCGAGGAAACAGGACATTGCGATTCTTGGCCGAAGGCGGTTTCCAAAAATCAATTGGAAAGGATACTGATCTGGCTTTAGGTAGAAGTACAGTGTCTAAAGTTTTGTCACAAACACTGAAGGTGTTGGAAGCAAAACTTTGCCGGCATTGGATAAGACTAAATATGCGCCACTTCTTAGAAAATTTCAATATTCCTGGAATAATAGGATGCGTTGACGGGACACATATTGAGATTTCGAAACCGCATAAGGACTGCTCCTTATTTTATAATAGAAAAGGATACTTCAGTATTAACGCTATGATTGTAAGTTATATGTACATACATAGGTATCACCTTTTCACATCAGGTATTGACCTACATATGCATTTTAAATTTAGATTTGCGATTACAATATGGTCATCAGAACTGTAGATGTGTGTTGCCCGGGATCGAGCCATGATGCCCTCATCTGGAGCATGAGCAGAACAAGAAACTATATTAGAACAAATTATGAAAGGGGTGAACGCGGTTCATGGTTTCTTCGTGATTCTGGCTATGGATTGGAACCATTTCTCTTAACACCTTATAGAGACCCACATGCGGGTTCCTTACAACATATTTTTAATCGGAAACATGCAGCAGCTCGCTATGTTATTGAAAGAACAATCGGAGTTCTTAAAAGACGTTTCAGAAGTTTAATGCGATCTTTGCAGTATCAACCCCAAAAAGTAGTCTAAATTATTAACGTATGTTGTACATTACATAATATATGCAGGCACTATAAAATTCAAGATGTTGAAGCCTCAATCTCTGCAGTACAAAGCGATACCGGTGATGAAACCTCTTTGATAGACGATGCTCCAGTTCATAATGAAGGCGCAAGAATAAGGGACGAGATTATGAATCGTATTAGTCACTAAAATTTTATTTGTTAAATTAAAAAAAACTTAATTCAAAAACTTGTTTAATTAAAAGAACGAAGAGAATAAAAAAAATTTATTCACTGTGAAATCACTGAATTTAAGAAAGAAGATTAGATTACATTTCTCTACTTTGCTCTATATTGAGTCGCAATTCTTTAATCTTCAGTTGTTTCTGTTTGATCAAATTTTTTTCTTGCAAAAAATGTTCTACTTGCAAATTGTGCCTTTTCGATTCTTTATTTTGATCCGAAATCAAATCGCACAATCGATTAATGGACCGGTACACTTTTTTTAAGCTTGTTTGCACTTCACTGAAGGAAGCTTGGTTTTCTTTGTTTGCCTCTAGTATTTCATCCATTTTTGTTGCTATTCTATGCAAGGATGTCGTTTGTTCCAGCAAACATTTTTTTGTGCAGTCCTGCAACGATGACTCGCACTTTCTCTTTTTCGGCGTTGCACATACAGATGTACTTGGTCCAGGGGAAGAATGGAAAAGACCATGCAGTTCATTGTCTAATTCGTTTTCAGCCTCCTGTTATACATCGAATGACGTTGTGTGTGGGACTCCCTCGACAATTGTATATAATCCGCACACTTTTGCAATCAGTTCTTCCTTCGGAGTTGAAATAAACTTATTGAAAGAACCACCTCCAGTCGCTCTGCTCTCAATTTTATTGTGGGAAAGTTTCATTCTCATGGCAGCTTTCCAGTCCGTCCAAACCTACAAAATAATAAAATTAAAAAAGCTAAATTATGTATGTATTTTAACTCATTTACTTTTCTCCACCCGGTGGCAACTTTTTGAGGAGGTCCTTGGCTATTTAATTCTACCGTTAGGTCATCCCACAGTGCATCTGAAGAAACTCGATCCCCTTTAATGAACCCCCTAGCAAAATCTGCATGCTCTTCCATGAAATTGATGAAGATATTTTCCTGCTTCAAATTTTTGTGCTTACCCCTAAATTGTCACTCACAAATTAATCACAGTAAATAAATTAATTTAAACAAATTCTCTAACTTATTGTACATTTTTACTCCAAGCGCAAAAATAAATGCTTACATTAAGTTTGTCAAATTCACACGATTTCTTTCTGACGATTTCAATCGACACCAAAACAGTTAATTCGAATTCTAGAACACGGGTAACTTGATTTGAATTTCACTTCGAAAAAAGTGATTTTGAATTCGATAGCAGTGACACCTGGAACACCAAAAATCGATTTTGGTCGACTTCAATTTCGATGTCGAGTGAAAGTGAAATTCAGGACCTGCCTGAGTCTACTGAATTTGTTTTTTTTTTTTTTACCTTAAGGTTTACCTTTAGACGTAGAAGCTTTACTGCTTAAGCTATGTTCAGACGATTGCCAGATCTGACAATATTGTCAGGTCTACAAATGTTCTGACAATGAGCTGCAAATGAGCTGACAATAGCTAACTACCTTACAATGCTAAATTGCCAGTTCACACGGTTGCCACATTTTGTCCCAAACTCTGGCTATTTCATTGTCAGATGGTTGGCCTGACAATACATTGCCTGGCAACGTTGTTAGGTTCAAAATTGTCAGTTCACCCGGTTGGCAGATGTTTGTTTACAAAAAATTTGCAGATTCGTTGACAGGTATTGTCAGACAAATTAAAAATGTTTTTTTTCATTCTGGACTGAGTGAAGTGTTTTTTTTTTTTGAGAATTTTATAATAAAATAATAATAGAAATGGAAAAAAAAGATGCACTTGCGATTGTTTTGGCCGCTTACGTATTGGAAAGCAGTGTTTCATCGTCGACAGCAGAGTTCTGAAAAAGGAACACAAAGAATGGATAATTCTGAAACATTAAACCACCAAAGGCGAAGAAATAACTACCAATTCCATAGACGAAGTCGATTGGGTGGACTGCAGAACTTTATTTGCAAGAACTGCATTGGTTTAAAAGACTTCCAGACTGATTCGCTAGTACCTACCTTGACCTGATTTTTATTTTTTTTTTTTCGATACTTGTCAATGTTGCTATTGAAAGTGATGCAGAGATTCGACCATTTGCCCTTACAGTCGTTGAGGCTCATATGGATGCCGTCAGCGACTACCTGCAATAAGGTTTCCTTCGGCATTTTGTATTCTGCGCATCCAGCATCCCTCAAGCTGCGTCGCGTCTCGATTTCTTGAATGAGTTTCAAAATTTGTTCCCGGGACCATTCACTCTCAACTTTCTTCCGATATGATTTTTGAACCTTGGACTTTTTTGCATGTTTAGACTTCGGGGACTGCGAAAGTGGTGGAACCTCAATCGGCCGAAATGTTGGATCGATTTCGACATCGACGTATTCGCAATTCATATTTCACTCATCGTAACAAATAAATCCAAACCGACAACGTAAAAAAATAGCACCAAAACTTCGTTTTGCTCTTTCAAATATGAAAATAAATATCTGACAATAAAAAAAATTGTCAGACGTCATAAGCATAGCACATCTGATAATAGAAAATGAGTCTGCAAATGTCCTAAACGCCTGACAATGGTCTGACAATAGTACAATTGTGTGTTCAGACGATTGCCAGATGAGGATCTGACAATGACCTGACAATATATTTTCTGCAAATATTGTTAGACAAAATTGTAAGTTCAGACAGTTGTAAGGCATTTGGAACAATTTTTACAGTGACAGATCTGACAATATTGTTGATCTAGCAATCGTCTGGACATAGCTTTAGTTCAAAAAATCTATTTGCCTCCAAACGTATTTTTCGATGTTGATTATAAAAGGCGGTTGTAAAAAATATTTCGCAAATGCTGCCGAGAGGCGTAACTTGCCCATAAAGTTAGGATTGCATAAAAAAAACCAATGCTAATTATATGTATAGTCGTCAGTGAAATTGTCGAACACGAAATTTAAATGAATCAGCTACCCGAAAATGAAATACTGGTAGTCACTGCTGCCAGAATGTGGGATGTATCCCTGTTTGAGGCATTTTATGTACCCTAAAGGAATAAGAATTTTTTTTCTAATTTTTCATCAATTTGTGGAGTCTTTGGTATTTTCATAAACAAAAAAAAAAGCATTCTATGAATGATGCTCAACTATCTCCAGAAACACTATTGTATTCAAAATATAACTTAGGTGGCTGTTTCCACGTTGTTTACCATGAATTCATGTAATGCGTTCACCGCTTCATGGTCTGATTTGAAATTTAAATAAAATATGGAAAATATGGAATAGATTGTGTGATCCTATACCTCATATTTTAACAACTTGCTAACAAAGAACATACTCGTATTTCGTCAATTTTTAATTTTTGAGTGATTTTATCAGGAGAAAATGGGCGTGGTTTGCAATATTTGTAACTGAAGGTCACGTATTGTGATGAGATTTTAAAAATAAGATTTATGCATATCCTCAAATAGCTTTGAAAGCGGAATTAAAAAAGGTTTACATCTGTACTACTTCGGATTCCAGGAAGGAGTAACTTAAAATGTATAGCCCACAAACTCATAACATATAGACTGATGAACAGATGGAAGGACATGACTAAACCGACGTAACTTTTTATGCCGATCGCAAATATAGGGATAAGCATATGCTTTTGGGGGTCAGTCGTTATTATTTTTCTGCGTTACAAACTATGTGTTAAAATTAATATACCCTATGGGATGGGATACAACTATAGGTGTAAAAATCGTTATATTTGTTTTTGACAAAACCGACATTTTCAAAATCGGATGGTAGCAAGGTACCGTCAAGTTTCCAGTTAGAGTGAAAATTTCGCCTCGAATTATGAACCAATGGTCCCCAAATATAAAGTTGAAAGTAAAATTCTCGACATACAACAATTTTACGAAACCAATACATACGAGTAGATTGACGAAATCACAACGAAGTGTTCTACTAGATTTAATTAAATTTTTACTTTTAAGACAAACATTTTGAGAGAGGGATAAATATTTGGCAGCACTGTTTGAGAATCAAGTGGACCCCAGTCGACCGATGGCGCGCATTTCGTATAACATGGCGATGAGGGAAAAGCTTATTCATTGTCTAATTTAACCAGCAGTTCCTATAGATGACTACGTAGTCCTCAAGGCTGGGGAACCTCAAAAGAATAGTCTGTCTTTCGTGCTTCCCATAAATGAGAAGTATAGGGTGGCCATATAAGAACGATAGGAAAACAAATTTAAATAAAACAACAACGGTGAGAGATATCAAATCGATTCTAGCTTTATTTTGAAGCTACATTCATGCCATTATGTACGGCATAGCACATCATTTAAATGGCCGCCTCGGCTTCGCTGGCAGTGCTTCAAGCTTTTGATGACTCGGTCCAATATGTGCGGCATTATTCCGGCAATAGCGTCTCGAATGTTGGCCTCGAGCTCTTCCAAAGTGGTTGGCTTGTAAGCGTAGACTAAAGACTTGACGTAGCACCAGAGAAAATAATCGAGGGGTGTCAAGTCGCATGACCGCGGCGGCTAATTGATGAACGCTCGCCGTGAGGTGACCGAGTCGCAAAATTTCTCCTTCATCACTTCGAGCATTGCGTCGCTTGTATGGCATCCTGTTCGAACCACAGATCGGATATATTGATGTTGCCGAGCTTTGGCCACAGAAATTCGGTTAACATCGCTCTATACCGAGGACCATTGACGGTAACGGTGTCTCCTTTTTCATTTCGAAAGAAATGAGGTCCGATGATGCCATGCCATAACCCGCACCAAACAGTCAATCTTTGTGGATGCATTGATGCTTAATCGAACACTTGTGGATTGTGGTCGCTCCAATAATAGCAACTTTGCTTGTTGACATAGCCGCTGAGCCAAAAATGGGCCCCGTCCGAGAAGATGTTTCTTTGGCCAAAATTCGGATCTCCGGCTAACATTTCCAGCGCCCAATTAGCGAGCTCACGGCGTTGTTTATGGTCGCCTGGTCTCAATTCTTGCGTTAGCACAATCTTATGCGAATATAGGCCCAAATCCAACCGCAAAATAAACTTGGTTGACTCTGTGGCGATGCCCAATTCAGCTAATCGGTGCCGAATCGACATTTCTGGGTCTTTTTCGATACTGGCCGCTACGGCGGCTATGTTTTCTTCACTTCGCACCGATCTCTGTCTGGTTGGTGGCTTAAGATCCGAAAGAGTGTAGAAGAATTGCCTGCGCACTGAAGACATGATGACGACCGACCTCACGACGAAATTCAAGTTGCGTATTTACAACTGAGCCGGAATTTCGATAAAATTTTTTAATAATTTTACGACGTCAAATGATGCATGATAGGAAAAAACTATCATTGCTATCTGGTCATTCTTTATTTAGTTGTGTTAGAAAATGCAGATCACAAATTAAGAGTCGGCATAAGGTATGCCAGCCTAAAGATTTTCAGGCCATTAGGCGATGACACAAACTATGTCGACGACACCAAAAAGCTGCTGAAGGGCATAAAGATTGGACCAGAAATTTCTGTAATCAACAGTGCTGAAGCTAATTCAGATTGATCGGCGGGACTCGAAGTGTGCTACAGATAACTAGAGTGTTTTTCTCAGGGATGAAATATTGATGTAAGTATTATTCATAAACCTTGGGTAAGTGGCCTAACTATAAAGGGTTTACAAGACAACTAACACAAAATTTTATACAATTATAACGATATCAACGGTAAGCCAAAAACATGCATTCTAGCTAAGAATCATTTAAAAGCTTTTATATGTCCCAATCTCAGCTCTGCCGATTTAACACTGATTAAATTGGAGACTGCAAATGGAGAACGTCTATTCATCTTATCTACCTACTTGGACCGAAACTGGCATGCACTGCCAGAAGAAGGCCAAAAACTAGCATCCTTCAAATGCCAGGCATACGCTATCAGGTAGCACAGAAATCAATGGTGAGTCAGTCCCTGATTTTATTATAAATAATAACCTCTTCATTTAAAATACGGGTAATACGCCAACCTTCGCTTTTTCGAGCTCGGAAATCTTTAGTGGTTGGAAAGAAGTTATTGATATCACACTATCAACAAACAACGAAAGCATGTACAACGGTGTCCAAGTTGCAATCCTTCTCGGATCACTAGTGGATACTGTTCGATGTAAGATGGAGACTCCTAAACCCTTTTAGAAACCCCAAACAAATAAACTGGACAAAGTTTAGTCAAGTAATTAATATACCTACACAAAAAATAGATTCGATCGCGGAAGTGGATGCAAATATCAAGGCTTTAGGAAAAACAAAAAATGTTACCTATAAAATCTCGTGTCTAGTCGGGTATAGTAAAATGAAACTTCCCACATTATGAAATGAAGATCTGCCAGAACTCAGGATGATTTTCAACATCTGGTACATTCATAAATTCTGGTAGCCTTACAAAAACTATCTAAAAATATAGAAGGTGTTCATTAGAAAAGCTAAAAAGCAAGCTAGGATGGACTACTGACATCTATTGAAACTCTCAATGTTTCCGTAGGCTCAGTAAAATTATGCCTAAAAGACAAAGCAATTCATCTTCTTTGAGAAGAATAGATGGAGGCTAGGCAGGTTCTACTGCGGAATCACTGGATTCATTAAAAGTAATCAACACTCACTTTCCACAATACAATGATAGCAGTTCAAAGGAGAGAATTTCTTGGGCCATAAACAGCTTCGCTCGATATAAATCCCCTGGCTTTGATAGCATAATACCAATAATGCTGCAGAATTTGCAAGAAATACCAATTCTCTGACTAGTGTCGACCAACCAAAATCATATCCTTCCAAACTTGGGGACGTGTCCATGTGGTTTTCATTCCGAAGGTGGGTTAGCGAGGACTTGAATCTGCAAAGGACTTTAGGTCTATAAGAATAACCTCCTTCGTGTTGGAATCCCTGGAATGAATCTTAGACATTCATATCCGTCAAATCATAGAGAGATCACCGTTATCTAATTCTCAGCACGCATGCCTCATGGGTAGACCTACAGAGACAGCTCTTCATGGTAGTACGTATAACCGAAAAAACCCTGCATTATATAAAATTTACTCTTGCTGCCTTCATAGACATAGAAGGACCTTTTAACAAAGTTCACACTGAAGCTATTCAAGAATCTCTTACCGAGTTAGGTGTAGATGGATTTATTAACCAATAGATTGTATCAATGCTTTAATTATTCAGGCAATATTAGGAAATAGCAGTTTGATCAAATTCGTCAATAAAGGAGAAATTTCTTAGAGCGGAATAATCTCTCCTCTATTATGGCTAATGGTCATAAACAAGATTTTGGTCTTTCTCTCTGTCTCTTCCCCTTTCCACAAAGACGCCCGTGTCCTAAAGAATTAGTATAAGGGTATTCAATCCCCTTTGACATTTGCAAATTATAAAAAAAAAAAAACAAAAAAAGAGAGAGTGTCAAAGTTGTTGCGTACGCGGATGACGTGGTAATTTTGATGTCAGGAAAAATCCTACCGTGATAAGCCAACTCATGGAGAACGCTCTGGATAAAGTTAACACATGGGCTATAAGCAGCGGCCTCGGGGTTAATCCAGACACAACCGAAATGCTACTCTGCACCACCAAAACTAAAGAGCATTAAATTAGAATCGGAAAGTGATTAAAGATTTTGATACAGTGATCAATACTGATGGCTCTGTGGAGTCGGAGCAGATATTTTCTCAAACAAGCTTAATATACCGAAATCTTTTCCCCTACTGGACTTTGCCAGCGTTTCCCAGGCAGAACTTTTTGTGATCTATGATATCTTACCGCACACTGACAAATTCACCAACACCCACTCATAACATTGCTATCTTTATTGATATGCTCCTGCTGTCATTCAGCCCTGAGGAAAATATAGATAGAATCTATGAAATAAAGAGCACTGCAAGGTGCAAATAGAGCCAATGAAAAATAAATAAACCTGTCCCAATGCAAAAATGTCAGACAATTGGCAAACACACACAACCCATACAAAAGAACCATATTAAACCAGAAGAATATCGAAGTATCCCAACTACTCAACTAAATAAATTCAGCACGACATCCGAATCTGATCGTTCTTTGATCAATGCAATTATTTTTTCAAAGCAAGAAGAAGATAAGTTCAAACAAACCCTAGGGAGCATTCTAACGAAACTTAAAAACCCAGAGGCTACACTGGACACAGGGTTGAAAGAACTTAAGAGCAATGTTAAAAGATTAATTCGCCAAGAATAATTACATGGAATGCAAAAAGACTGCTACATCATCAACAAGAGTTACAAGTAGTCCTGAACATAAATAAAATAAACGTGTGTTTCTACAACGCACTTTGCCAAGGAGTCGTTTATTAAATTTAGATGGTATAAACATCATTATGAAGAATCTATAGCTGTAATTATAAATGAAAGAAATTACCCTATAGTTGTTGCTAACATTTATTGTCCTCCCAAATACTCGCTAAAAAAATGAGTACACACATTTCCTAAAACATTTATCATTGGTGGAGACTTTAATGTGAAAAACACTAAGGGAAAGGAAATCCTTAACGCAATAAATGAGACAGAGTGCGAAGCATTATCTACAGGGAAGGCAACCTACTGGCCTACTGATCCGGGAAAAATTCCCGACCTCATTGAATATTTCAGGTAACTTTGTGCCGATCGAAGAAAGTCAAGATTTAAGCTACGACTGCTCAGCGTTTCTACTGAATCAACCTGAGTGGGAATATTATTCAGAAGGAATGTAATACAGCTCTTACTAACAAACGCACAGATTGGGTAAGCTTCAAATCAAGTTTCGAAGATAAGGTAACATCAAATTCACTCGACTTAAGAGCTTGAATAATTTAAAGTGTTCAAATCTCAGTGTGGGAAATTTTACACTATACACTAAATATTAAAAAAAAAAAAAAAGTTGAAGAGTAGCAACTACCACCTCGGAATTAGAAATTAGTTCCAACTTCGAACTACTCCCCCTGGAAAGCCACAAAAAAGTTAAAAAGGCCAATCATGCACATTCCTGTTTGAAAGTTTGCTAGAAGCAATGAACAAAAAACTGATAGATTTGCAGGGCACCTTAAAGTCATTTCCCAAGCAAATTCAATTGATAACTTGCTTAGTGAAAGGCCAGAAGAGGGGGACGAAGAAATTTGTTCCACATGATCACTTGAAGTGAAAGAAGAAATAGAAATTGCTATTAATGCTAAAAAGCGTCAAGGTTCCAGTTGATAACTGGTCAGATTCTCAAGCAGCTCCCAATAAAAGCAATTTGAAAGCTTACAAGTACCTCCATCATCAAAGCTGCATTCAAATTAAAATACGTCCTAATATTATGAAGGGTAACAAAACTTATTATGATAGCTAGACCGGGAAAACCACCTCACGAAGCAACATCCTATAAGTCGATATCCTTTTTGCCTATAATGTCTAAACTTTTTAAAAGACTGCTATTGAAAAGATTGCTACCTACTACAGAGAGAAAACGTATCATTCCAGACAACCAATTTGGCTTTCACGCGAAACATTCAACCATTGATGCGGTTCATCTAATAACTAACATGATTAAAGAGAAAAAGTCTACTCTACACTCTAAAAGAACAACACATATTCGGAGGAAGTGTTATTGAATCAATGCTCTATCTCTTGTACACACACAATATTCCAAGTATGAAATTCAAAACTAGAGCTATATTTGCTGACGACACTATATTGGCATTTACAGAAAATAATGTGAACTTCTGGCCTTCAAGAAGCAATTTTGCACATCCAAAACTGGACAAAAAAAAAAAAATAGAAAATACGTTTAAATGAATCGAAATCTGTCCATGTTGACTTTACAAACAAAAAGATAGTGCTCGCAACAGTATACTCGTATATGTAAATAATCGAATAATACCATACGCTAATTCTGCAATCATCGTATCACATTTGATATGAAGTTTCGTTGGAAAGCTTACGTCAAGAAAAAAAAGAGGGGAAATAGGTATTGGCTACAGAATCCTGCCTGCCAACCTGTAACAAAGTTTTCCTTTATAAGCAAGTCATAAAACCCATATGGTTAAACGGTTACTCGTAAATGGATAAAATCACCTTATTAAATTTGTAATTCGCAAACTATGAGCCCAGTTAGCCCCAATGCTTCAACCGTTAATATTTTATCCTTTAGTAAATTAAGTCACAATAAAATATGCGTTCATTCGCTTTACACGTCTTAGCCATCTTAAGCGACTGATGTGCAGTTACTTGACATTTGACAATGTCGCTGTATATTTCGTCGTTGAATCTTCTTCTCCAAAGCCCGTCAACGCAATTGGGACCGAATATCTTAGGAAGAAATTTTTCTCTCGAAACGACCGAGGCTTTCTTTATCCGCTTTCGACAGAGTCCATGATTCAGCACCATAAAGCAGGACTGGGATGATTAAGCTCTTGTATAGAGTCTTCTTAGTTATTCGGAATAGGGCCTTACTACTCAATTGCCCTCTCAGCTCAAAGAAACAGCCATTGGCAAGAGTTAATCTTCGTTTGATTTCTGCTGAAGTGCCATTGTCAGAGTTTATAACAGAGCCAAGGTAGACCTTGTAATTTACTACCTCGAGGTTATAGCTGCAAACTGTGACATTCTGTCCAATTCGTCGATGTTGTGTGTCCCTTCTTGTTGACAGCATGTACTTGGTTTTGCCCTCATTTATCGCTAAACCCATTTTGGCAGCTTCCATTTCAATACAAGCGAACGCACCAGTGACAGCCCGCTGAGTTCGTCCGATTGTGTCAATATCGTCGGCGTACGCTATTAGTTGCACAGATTTTTGAAGGATTGTGCATCCGGTATTGGCTTGTGAGTTTCGAACAATTCTTTCGAATATGATGTTAAAGCAGTCACATGACACCACATCACCTTGTCTAAATCCTTTTTTGACATCGAAGTTCTCCGTGAGGTCGTTACCGACCTTGATGGAGCAGTGAGCATTATACATCGTCATCCTACACAGATAGCCGACTTTGGCAGGGATGCCAACACTAGATATGGCTCTATAATAGATCGTCTCTATAAATGCTTTCATATGCATATCGATAAAAATATGGAGGGTATCGATTTGAACTTCTTGAACTGGTTTTCTCCAGAATCTGCTGAAGTGTGAAAGTTTGATGGACTGTGGACTTTCCTAACCTAAAACCACACTGATAGGGGCCAATCAGATTGTTAAAGAGCGGTTTCAGGGGTTCACACAATATGGCAAATAATATATTGTACGCTATGTTAAGGAAGCTGATTCCTATGTAATTGACTCAGTTGAGGGGATCTCCTTTCTTGTGGATCGGGCAAACCATGCCGAAATTCCATACATCAGGCATACACTCGTCTGACCAAATTTTTGAAATTAGTTTGTGTGAACTCTCTACCAAGTTATCTTCAGCTGCTTTGAAAAACTCGGCCGGTAGGCCATCAGACCCAGCAGCCTTGTTGGTTTTAACCTTGGATTGCTATCCCCACTTCGTTTTGGTCAAGTGGACGGACGTTTTGGCTATCATCGTCTATGTTGAGTGATTCATTCTCACTGACAGCAGTATGTTGGTCTTTATCGCCGTTATACAGTCTACAGAAGAAGTTTTTCCATATTCTCAGTACCGACTGCGACTCTACTACGGGGTTTCCTTCTTCGTCCCTACATGTTTCTGTACGGGTCCTTACATTATATCTTTAGTATAACATCTCAATATCTGTTCTTCCTTGCAGCCTTCCTTCTTTGCAGCGCCTACCTCTTGTTTGGCTGCATGTGGCTTGCCTGTATTCATCGTCAAACTAGGGGTTTCTTAGTAATGGACAAAATCCATCAATCATATATAACTAAGTCGAAGGGATATCCGTATAGATGTTGGTGTCGTGACAGGACACTGTGTGATAGGTAATCACGCAGCACGGCTAGGGTTACCTCATGACGACTACTGTAGAAGCTCCAGGGACGAAGAGGAATTAGAATCCGTTCGTCATCTCCTGTTTGATTGTCCAGCTCTGGCCTTCAAAAGAAGCCGTGCTTTTGGCAGATACTTCTTTTCAAACCTGGATGAGCTAGGAGGCATTGAGCTAAGAAAACTCCTGAGGTTCATATATTTATCTGGGTGGTTTAACCTAGCGGTCGAAGACTGAAATTTGTAGGTCCCCAGGGTTCTAAATATTGGACACAATGGACTCTTAGTGGTCTAAGTGAGCTGTTGACAACCTTGTTAACAAGGGCACCCAGTTACCTAACCTAACCTAGTGGTGGTTGCGTCAAACCCAGCACATCAGTTGCGGCGTTTCTGATGGCATGTTGGCAGCGTTGCCAAGGGTTTTCGGCACTTGATGCTGGCGGCATTGGAGTTGTGGAGAGATTTCTGGATATGCTTTCGGCAAAGATTCTAAGACTATATTGTAATATTTCATTAACTTGTAGTGTTTTTCAATAAATAAATAAAAATAAAAATGATGACCAAACCGCTTGGTTCGGCTACTACTACGAGAGCTACTCTCACATGAGTATCAAAGCGAGTTTGAACTCCACGGGTTGGGTTTAAATATCTCAGTTCATCAACCGATCAACATCCTCAAACAACCAGGTTACATGAGTCGTGAAAAAGAGAAAGTTAAAAGTCCTTATATGGCGAATGAAAAATGAATAACGATGTTGTCCATAAAGACAACAAACCGCTCTTTGGTCTAAGTCGTCATAACCTGGGGTAGCCAGTTAACTTAAAAAGGTATATTCATATAGCTTTGTCCCTTTTAAGACCAAGTTGCTAGTGAATTCGGACATTTTATACTTTTTATTAAGCTCGCATTGCAAAAACGTTTCTAACGAACATTGCTTCGAACTGATAACATAAAATAAAAGTCTAGGGGCATCACAATTTTACACGCAAATGTCACCAATCTGTAGTGTCAACTATCTGGTTAATAACTACGGTATTTAAGTAACTTTTTAATTAATTTTATTGCCCTTTTTAAGATTTTGAGGCTAAATGGGAAAGGCAATCACTCAATTAGTTCACTTTCCCAACGAACTGCATTAATTTAAAATAAAAGCATTTTCATTTCAAAGTGTCCTTGGTCCCTGCACATTTCTCCAGAGTAAATTGAAACTTGAAAATCAAATTATCGCAAAATCCAATCACATTTCGGTCCATTCGGAAGTATTTCCTTACTTCAATCCAATGCACATTATTATACCCGACTTAAACTGTTCATTTCCATTTAGTGAGTGCACTGGCATGACACAGGCGGCATTCTGAAAAAAAAAAGAAACCTGTCCGTGTAGATTTGTATGTGCAAGCAAATGCAGGCAAATTAAATTACACCTTTCCGTAGAGAACGTGATCCAATTACGAATAAAATGCGCGTGCCGTATAAAATACACCATCGTCTGTGGCGATTGTGAAGAAAGCCGGACACAACCGAGAGTGAAGGCGGTCTTTTTACAAATGCAAATGCGATCTCATTCAATCCACTTAACCTAGAAACGAAAAGCTTTACTACGAAGTAGTGCCCGTGCTATCTCGTGTTTCCGTAAGCACAGCATAACTGACCTTTTAGTCGGAACGGCAAATTGGCAAACTTCTCGGTTTATCATTATTCCTGGCAAATGTACATAAAAAGGCATTTCCAAGTGAATGGAAAAATCTATCGGAAGGGTACTCCCTTTTGATTTACGAAAACATCATCGACGCGCACTATTCACTTTTGCCAAAGAGCCCACAGCGGTGTAGTGCTCTGCACTGAAAGACTCGATCATCAATGACAATGGTTTGGACAGGGGGATTTCAATATTCCCAACCGAGTGGTTTGTGTGCACATTTCACTACCGCTCTGCTCTCAAAAGAAAAGTTGTAAAATGTATTAAAGAGGCGAATAATGCATAAATGGGGCTGAGTTCCATTTGCGTGAAGTTTCCACTTTTTGCAGTGGTATATCAAAAAGGCCTTGCGGCAATGATTAAAGGTTGAAGCTATAAACGTTGGCAAAAGTGGCTGAGAGAATTTGAAAGTTATTTGAGTAGGTGTTACTGATTTTGTTCTCCTAAGGCTTTTGACCTATGTTTTGTTATTTGGTTCTCACTTGCTATAGGCAGGGTATTTTATATGCGAGGACATGATTTGCATTGGAATATGTGTTGGTAGGTAGTCTGAATCCAAAATATAAATTGCCCTTTGACAGACTTACACTTCAGGACAAAATGATAAGACACTCCCACAAATTCTTAATAAAAAAAAAGTGTGCGTAACATTTACCAAATCTGATTGAACCATTAGGTAACAAGATGTTTTTAGACCACCCTGCCATAAAATAGTTTTTGGAAAAACATTAATTTTCTTATTTTGGGGGGAAAACCGAAAACGGGTTGGGACAAAAAGATTGGACATGTTGATCATTAAACATTGGTATAAATAGTTATGCTCTTGTTGTATTATCATTCAAAAAGGACAATATGGGACGCGGAATAATTTTAAATTCAGCTAAAGTTGAAACAATTTTGAAATTTGGGAATGTAGGCTTGAGTATTGCAAAAATATCAAAGTCAGTGAAGAGAAGTCGAACAGTAGTTAAGAATTTAATAAACCATCTCGACAATTATCAAAAGAAAGTCTTCTGGACGACCACTAGTATTAATTCCAAGACAAAAGCGTGCGATTTTGCGGAAAGCTTCAAATTCTTCTTTTACGGCTCGTCAAATCGTAGCTAAAGTTAAAACCATTATAAATGTGAGGAGAGTTTTACAAGAATGCGATCATCTCCAAAGGCGAAAACTGTTTCGGAAGCCACCTTTAACCGAAGATCACATAACGTCCCGTTTAGAGTTAGCTCGCAGCCATTGCCATTAGAAGCAAAATCGGAGAAAAGTCATATTCACACCTGATGAAGGGGATTACTATATTCACGATCTGCGCATTTTATGGGTGCAATTATTTGGCAGTTGTCAAAGGCTCCTTTAGACCACATAAAGTCTATTGTGCCTGTGGAGACCTGTGTGGATCACCCGATATGAAACAACAAACCAGTTTAGGGCTTACGCGGGTGACCAACTACTTAAAGTTAAGGTGGTGTTTGAGGCTCCGATATGCATTGGAAACCGAGCCGAACAGATTTCTTCATTCTACGTGATTGAGAATGGAAGACAATCGTTGTTGGGGCGAGATACAGCAATCAAGTTAAAAGTCTTGAAACTAGGACTGGACGTGAACTACCTCGAAGATACAAAACCGTTCCCGAAAATAAAAGGGATTAAAATCAAGCTATCAATTGATAAATCGATTAAACCAGTCCAGCAGCCACTACGCCGTGTTCCAGCGGCTTTAAAAGAGAAGGTCGAAGCAAAACTAAAGGAGGCAATGGAACAGGATATCATTGCTTGATGAGGATGGGTACGAGTATATCCATTATCTCCACTCTTCTCTGTTCATACTGATGCTCTTCATTCCCATGATTGACTTCCCATTTTGTGTCTTACTATTTGGATACTATGATACCATGTCTTTCGTAGTCTACCTTTTGGAGTTCATTCTGTACTTCCGGATATGGTCCGTAGGAGATTCCTTCCTCCACTGGTGTCCTTTAATCTGATTTGAACTTTTCTTCGTAGAACTTTTTCCAGGTATCTAGTGCTGCTTTTTTGTCTGTGATTAAGTTGTTTCCACAATGTAGATAGGTCTTTTTTTCCCATAAAATTTTTACATTTGTTACAATACATTTTACACTAGATAGATGTGATATTAAATATATAGTAGTAATTACATTTTACATTACATACAAAAAAAAACCTCCAGTCAAAATAAAACAACAAAAGGATATATATATATATATATATATACAGTATATGTAAATATTATAAATAAGTTGCAATTCTACAGTAAAAATAAATAAGTAAACAAATAATTCTGTACAGTAAATAGACAAGTTAACAACAAAGGTAAATAGAAAGTATAAGGAAAAACAAATACATATAAAATGTGCATACCAGTGGCGTGGGGTGAAATTTCAAGAGAGGGAAGCCGAACAAATTTTAAGTAAAATGATTTATTCAAGACTTACCATTTTGGTGTTTATTCGAAACACAGACTTAAGATATGCAATCTAAGCCACCTTTGTTATACTTTAAGTCATTGGAATTTACGTAGACAATGAGCTCATCGCATAAAAAAGTGCCTTCGAAAGAAGCCGTTCTGGGCAGAATAATCTATATAAGTTATTGATAACTCGGAGCGTTGTTAAATATAAAAAATTTAGCAATTACAATTATGTACTACCTATTTGTACTCTAAAGCTATCTTACGATTCTTTTTTACGTATTCTGCTAAAACTCTTTCATAAAAATTTGAGTTATTTTAAATTTCTAAAAGAAGTTGTTTTTCCTTAGATAAAAGTGCCAGATCTGAGAGTCTTTCTTCTTTTTGGGAATTTCTTAAGTAAGTGTCGACTTTTTTTAAAGTCGAAGAAGATCTTTCGACAGAGGCTACAGTCAAAGGCAGGGTTAAAAAGATTTCACACAAAACATCAAGCTTTTTAAGTGAAGGGGTAGTGTATAAAACTTTGAATTAATTTTTTAAAGTAGTAAAATTAAAAATGCCAGGAAGTAGAGTAATTAAAGAAGATATTTTGTCATCCGGTATTGAATTAGAAAAATATTCATATTTTGATTTGTTTAATAAATCAAATAAAATATATGAACTAAATGAACTATACCTATTCTTAATCTGACTTGTAACATTTTCTATAATTGCTACAAAAATTCGGCTATAATTTGTTTTTGAATCAATATTAAGAAGTCGGCGTTTGCGTGGAGGTCCTGAGCAGTCACTTACGATCTCATAGATTGAGTCGAATGATTTTAAAAATTCAGAATGAATCCATGACTCAAAACCCTCGATCTCTTGCTTCGCAAGCTCTATGTCAGTTTGTTTATTTTGAACTAAACTAAAAAGAATATCTGTTTTTGCAAATATGACCGAAGTAACATGCAATAAAAAACAGAATTCTTTGTCCTGCAGTTTGTACAACAAACTTTCGAACATAACCAGAGTATCGTTATCCCATTTTCCTGGTTCACATAAAATCTGTTCAAAAGTTTTTATAATATCTTCTCTGCAATTAAATAAGACGTTCACTATAGGCGAATGATATTGCCATCGACTCTCTGATACCCCGGGCATTCGTCGATCAGCAATTGTCTTTAGCAGATTGGTTCTTTTAGATGAATTATTAAAAAACCTAACGATACTACTAACAAAGCCTAAAAATAATTTCAACTCAGGAATGCTTTCTAACGATTCATTTAACACTAGATTCAGAACATGGACATAACAGGGAATAAAAACAGCCATTGGACACATATTCCGGATTCTTATTTGGACTCCACCATGGCCACCGGACATTACGGCTGCACCATCGTAGGACTGGCCTATTAACTTTTCTTTACAGTTAAAACTATCTAAGACATTTATAATTTAATCGCACAAAATAACCCCGTTTCGACCGACACTCACGTCAAAGAAACCTAGACATCTTTCTTGTATTCTATTTTCTACTAAATAACGCACTACAATACTAAGCTGTTCTCTGTGGCTCACATCTGGTATTTCATCGACCATCACAGATACAAATTTTATTGAATTTTTATTATTATTAAAGCAGCTGCGTATATGCTTTTCCGTTTGAATATGTTTTTTGAAAGATTTAATAAAATTGTTTATATCAAAGAAACCTGTGTGACTCCAAATACTAGGAGAATTAGAAAAAAGAAGGCAAGGAAAACAAACCATTCTATTTAATTTACAACTGCCAGTCAGCCATGGATTCTTTTTGTAAAAAGACTCATGAAAATGTTTCTGATCCCCACCCTTTCGAGTCTAATCAATTTTCATTGATGGTGTCGAGCGACCTAGTTCTATAACTTTCTTTTTTGCAAAAAAGAAAGCTTACTCTTGAGTAGATTTATAATTACTTACTTGGTATATAGCTAATAACTATTCACTTAGCTCACTCACTATTTTATAATAATATAATAATTTAAAACACTAACTTTACTACCAATATGTAATTGCCAAATTTTTAAAATTTTCTAATAATTAGCAGTCACAAAAATCACAAAAATTTGCATTCAAATTTTCAATAAATCACGCACAATTACACAACCGATTTGCAACTGTCACTTCAAATTTGCAAAAAAATTATACCTAACAAGTTTAAGAAAAACCTCAAACGCCATTCGAACCACTACATCACCCAATAACCCGACTTTCGTCGGCTTATTTTATTGCCTACAATAAAAAAAAAAACTCCCTCGAACTAAAACCTTTCTCCTCCACCAATGTTCATCCACAAAAGCCGAGAGATCCCGGGTTATTTTCCTCATAAGCGAAAGTATGTTAGTCAAAGAAATCGCAAATAAACTTATCTATATGCCAGAAAGGAATAGAGTTTAAAGTTCGTACTGTGAAGAAATGAATGCATACGTGTAAGCCTGAAAATGAACGGCTTTTCAAAAAAAATTCATTGCACGCATTTCTTTTGAAAAAGAAGTTGTCTCTCGCTAGCAGAGTTCATACTTGTCCGGCTATGTGTGCGAGTTTTTATATGAGTAAAAATGAATAAACAACCGAAGTGGTCGCAGCATTTCATCTTCCAGCGTGTATAAAGTTATGATTTATGAATGAAAAATGGTTTGACGAAGAAATAATTGAATGTGATTGTTGCCAAGTGGCAAAATAAAAATTTTTGATATTTGAAAAGGGAAGTCGGAAGGAATCGGCTTGTATGGACGCCACGCCACTGATGCATACATATGTATATGTACATACATGAATAAATGAACAAAATAAATAAATAAAAAATTAAATACATAAATAGATTAATAAAAAAATAAAAAATAAATAAATAATTAAGCAAATAAGTATATTTATCTACAAATAAATAAATAGTACAATAAAATAAAATAAATATAATAAATATACATATATCCTTAATAAGCTTAAGTAAATAAATTAGATATAAGGAAATTGTCAGCAAAAAGCCATTTGTTTTTAAACTTCTCCGTAAGTTTTTTGATTCTTTCAGATATCAATGCTACATTCGCTCTTTTATGAAGGTCCAAAGTAGAATGGTGCCATGAAAGGTTAAGCATCATTTTAAGCACTTTATTTTGTGATACTTGTAGCACAGATAAAAAACTATAGTATATTTTTTCAAACAAATATAGAATAGTTTTTTATATGTGCTTGTAGCTTTTTAACGTGACGTTGTGCACAATTTTCCCATACAGGACATCCATATAAAAGTAATGGTTGGAAGACTACTTTGTATATAATAAGTTTATTTTCGTTTGAAATTGTTTCGTTTCTATTTATGCAAGGATATAGCATCTTAATATGATAGCTATACTGACTTTCTGCATTGTTCTGGAAATGTGTTCATGAAATGTTAGTTTGGTGTTCAGTTGTACTCCTATGTATTTAAACACAATTATCCCAATTTATTGTCGATCCACAATTTGGTAATGGGCTGTTCGGATAGCTTGAAAAGACAGCTTGCATTTTATCACAGTTTGCCTTAATTTTCCACCTATTATAATACAGTTCTAATACTTCCATTGTATTTCGCGAGCAAATTCTTGTAATGAAAGTATTGCAGTATCATCTGCAAAAATGGCTGCTTCGCAGTTCGTTAATCTTGAAAAATCTGACATGAACAAATTGTACAATATAAAGGGTTTTTCAATAAGAACATAATAACTTTGTATTTAAATAAAACACAGAATAATTGATATATTGGGTTGGAATTTATTCCATGTGTAGCACACAAGTTAAATTTAAGTGTGAAATTTGATCTCGTTCATATGACCACAGCGAGCACGTTCCAACGATCGATTCTTTGGACCCAATTTTCGATCACACTCCCATACATATCGGCCGGAACGTTGGCAATTTCGATTTCGATATTATTTCTGAGCTCCTCTAACATTGTTGGCTTGTTGGCATGAACCAACGCCTTAACGTAACCCAATAAAAAGAAATCCATCGGCTTTAAATCGCATGAGCGAGCTGGCATTCGATCGGACAATTTCTCGAGATTACACGATTACCGAACTTCCCCTTCAATAGATCAATTGTTTGACCAGCTACGTGCCATGTGGCACCATCTTGTCGGAACCACATATCACTGATGTCTAGTCCATCCAATTCTGGTCAAAAATAGTCTTCCAACATGTCACGATAGCGAACTCTATTGACCGTAACATGGCGATTATTTTCATCGAAAAAAATACGGTCCAATCACACTTCCGGCATGAAATCCACGGTCATTTTTTGTGGATGCAATGGAGTCTCTTTAAGCACATGTAGGTTTGTTGCTGTCCAATAAGGAATATTTTCCTTATTCACAAAGCCATTAAGCCAAAAATGAGTTTCATCGCTGAAGATGATTTTTCGATGAAATTCAGGATTTTCTTCAAACTTTTGCAGAGCTTCAGTTCTTAAGTTAATTTGATCTTGTTAGGGTGTAGGCCAAGATCTTTACGCAAAATTCACCACAATGTGGACTGAGAGATTAACAATTCCTGTGAACGGCGTGGAATCGACTGATTTGGCTCATTTTCAACTGCAGTACTTCCGGCTGCGATATTTTCGGTACTTCGACCGGTGCGTTGTCTCACTAGCAAAGGAACAATAGTGAATACGGGTGGGACGATTATTAAAACCAAAAATTGGAGTAAGCCTACTCAGAATTTCGGTAGTCATTTTTAATAATTACTAAAACGTTGCTCGTTCTCGAACTTCACCATGAAAAAGATGGGGGACAACCAGCAGATCGGCGGAAATTGATTTCATGACCCCTACACTAGCATTTGAAAGGAGATTCGATATAAGAATTCCTGACAGAACGCACTGGAGGAACCGAAGAACCACGAAAAAAAAGGATACCGACAGTTCTAAGATGAGGAATAAACAACTCATTTAGAATAAGTGACGATAGCAGCGTCTTTGAGCCCGAAATCACAGCCATCATACAGGCTGCGGAAATTATATGCGAGAGTAATATCTTTGGTAAAACTATAACTGTCTATATAGACAGCCAGGCAGCCATTAAGGCTCTGGAATCTGCTGCAATTAGATCAAGGCTTGTGATGACCTGCAAATTAGTCTTAAATGGAATATCCAGAGCCAATGCGGTAACCCTCTGCTGGGTTCCAAGGCATATGGATATCGAAGGAAATGAAAGGGCTGACGAGCTTGCTAGGACAGGGTCGGCGTTGCGCTTATCGCTGGCCCTCCCTTTTGCAGTAACCTCAATCAGTTCCCTACACACATGGCCGGTGGGCGTGCTGTAGTGGTAACATCATCGCTTGTCACGCTGTTGGTTCACGGCTCAAATCCTGATGTCAAGAATCATTTATTTATTTCGCATGAAATAAATAAAAAAGTCGATCAATTGCGAAAGCCGAGTCAACTCTACTGTGAAGGTATAACACTAGCAGTAGAGTGGTCATATGGCTGAAAATGCAACTTGATCGCTATGATGACATCAGGAGGACGAAAAAAAATACTGTGAATTATGAGCAACGACAAAAGCAAAACAAACAAGCTTCCCAGTTATCTGGACGCTACCCTTCGAGTTTACAGAAAGTTTATACCATCTGAGTTTCAAACCACCATCTTTCTTTTAAAAATTTGTTCATATAATTTATTATTTGCGCAATTATTTTCTCAATAGATGGCTCCAGCAGTAAGTGCTGGTCGATTTTGACATATCCAAGACGTCATGAACCGAGCTTAGGCATATGATAAACAAACTGTTTTGACACATTAGTGACTTTGTTTTGGCGTCATATACTTTTGGTTGTGTGAAAATGTCTGATTTCGTGCCAAATAAGTACAGCAACCCGTTGGCTCGGCCGAATATTCTCCCTACGAAGATTATGCTGTGTATTTGGTGGGACCAGGTTGGTGTCATTTATTATGAACTGTTGAAACGCAACGAAATCATCACTGGGGAACGGTATCGACTGCGCAAAAAACTGCCACAATACGAGCAGAGACACAAAAAGTGAATCTACAGCATGACAACGCTCGGCCTCACATTGCCAAACCCGTTAAAACCTACCTGGAAACGTTCAAATGGGAAGTCCTACTCCACCCGCCATATTCCCCAGATATTGCGCCATCCGATTATTACTTGTTCCGTTCGATGGCACATGGTCTGTCTGATCAGCAGTTCCGCTCATATGAAGACATCAAAAAATGGCTTGATTCGTGGAAAGCCTCAAAAGATGAACACTTTTACCGTAACGGTATTCGAGCTCTGCCAGAAAGATGGGAAAAGGTTGTAGCTAGCGATGGGCAATACTTTGAATGATTCATTTGTAACCATTTTTTCACAATAAAGTTTCATTTTCATCAAAAAGAAGAACTTAGTTGCGCACCTAATACTTACACTACTCAGCAAACTTATTGGTCTATAGCTCTCGGGGCTGTCAGGGGACTTTGTAGTCTTGGGTCGGGGAAGTACTGGCTTTTTAAACATGCATTAAAAATAACTGTTAAGGACTTCACTCCAGCTTTCGGTAAATGCTTGAGATACAAATTTCTTATATGATCAAAGCCACCCGATTTTCGTATCTTCAAGTTGTCGATATGAAATTTTATATATTATTCGGTAAGAAGTGAATTTGATGGAGTGTCAAAACTCTGCATATTGAATTTTTGAATAGTGTCAATAACCAGTGCATTGTAAGTAATACACAGTGGTTACTTGCCCAAAGGCATTTATGTTATTATTATAATTATTATTATTATTCCAAGGACAATTTGTAACAAAAATATCGAGAATAGAGAGACGACCACGATAACTAACTGGGACATAAATAGGAGATGGAGGACACAAAATCGAAATGGGAGGCGAATCAGAAAGCCATGAGAGTACGTTCCCTCAGGCGTTTGTTCTAAGTTTGTGCTTAGAATTCAGATCGCCTCCTAGCAGTAAATTACCATTAATACAGAAAAGCATCCTTAAATCATTTTTTAATGTAACTTTGTTCTCAGCAGTCTTGAAAGTACTGGCGAAAAGGCGCAATAGATTTTAATACTTTGGTTATAATTTAATTGAATCTCAATGCCCATATTTTCTACTAAACGGGTTTGCACGATTGGGAAGAGTTTATTGTTCTATTGTTCTGAACTTAAACATTTCCTGGGAACGATAACTGTGAAATTCATGAAATATTCTGCTAACATTAAAAATCATACTCGCCCACGACCATAATTTGTCGATATGTAAATTGATACCAAATTCCCTAAGTAACCTCATCATAGATGCTTGAAGTACACAGCTAATTAAACCAAGTGATGACAAAACTTTTCGCTTCAAAGACCATATCCTGCTTTTGTTAAAATGAACCACATGCCACAAATGTCCTCACTGGTAATTCTAAGAAATACACAAACTTAAAATACAAAGTTTGTGTTAGTCTTATATCTTATATTTGCTTACGAATGTGTTCGAGTATATTATTCCATCAATATCTCAATGGGATTATTTTCCAAAACTTCAATGAACTATAAATAATCTTCTCCTCACCGAGCCGCACTGGGAAAATTGAAGTTTAACTAAGGCTAGAAAACCTCAAAGGAAGTTGGGTTCTTTCAGCCACCCGTAATCGAGTATGCACAATGCGGTTTGATTTGAATGGTATTGGTCAGTTCCATCTAGTTTTGATGTTGCAATTGGTTTTTCATTACAAGTACATGCAGATTTATGCTGAGAAGCGGACAGTTTTAGAAACTTTCTACCCACAAAATACTTGCACTGGAAAGGATATAGGCTAAAAGTTTCAGAAATGAGGTTTCTTTATAGGCTTAAATTTACGTAACGAATCATACGTGGTCCAGGAAATTCTGGAAACGGATTATTGGATAGTTTCTTGCTTATTTTGAGATTATATTAATAATGGTCTTGCACCATGTTATTGATGGACCCATACTCTCAATTCACTGTATCCTAATCTATGTACAATCCCGATTCCTGTATCTCAATTCCTATGTCACCTCAACAACACCCAGTATAATCAGTAAAACAATTTGAATTGAAATGGGAAACCAATTGATTTTTCAATTATCACTTCGAACACAAAAAGGACATGCCCAATAATATAAATCGACAACTGTAAACAGACACAAGGACGCAACCATAGATCAGTAAAAAATATTGTATTGAAAGGATAAAAACAGGGACACAGAAAAAGAAGAACCGTAAACAATTTCCTATGAAAATTAAATTAAACTGTCAACATCAAAACTAGAATCGATAAATCGACAACCCACTGGTAGGCGAATTCGAAACGGTTTCCTATATAAATTTCGATCTGAATATATTTCTTTCTATGTTCTAGCTTTGTGGGTATTTTTTTTTTAATTTGAATTTGTGTACATATTAAAGTATAAATACATAGAAATTCGTATATTACATCATATCACTCGTGTGTGAATTTACAGAAAAGTAAACTGAAATGCTTCACTATTTTTAAATTAAAGCAAAAAATAGGACTAAAGGGCAAAAGCGGGCAATGAAAAACAAGAAGAACTTTTTTCAGGGAGAGGAGAAAACAAATTCCACAAAGAGAATTGTTTAGAAAAAGAAAAAAAAAAAACTATTCCCCAGAGATTTATTTTGACTTTAACATTTTGCTTTAGGATCGCCTAAGCCTACTAAGTTCGTGGTGATTGTGGTGGTGTTCCTAGTAGTTACACAACCCGGCATGATGTCCTTTTATTTTATTTCGACATACAAACAAGGTCGTAGTATGGGTATTTATTATGAGGGGTCAAAGACAGGACATGAAACTGAATGTTTAATGGCTTTACAGTCTTAGTCATGTTTCACTGTGATTTAAAGAGCAGCCAGCATCGGGTTAAGAGGACTCATTAGATTTACTTAACAGTAGTGGTAACAAAGTCTCATTCCCCTGGATCTCTACTGCAAAATCAGACAGAAAAAAACCGACTATCTTCTCTAGGCTTTGACTGAAGGTTCACCAACCCTACTATAGGTAGCGAAATCAACTGTTTCATTACAGCATATTAGAAACCGAAAGTGAAGCCGAAGGTTATAATTTTGGAACCAAAGAAGAGCGTTGCAGAAACATTATCTGCTAGTTTCAAAGTAATGTGTTTGAAAATGTTTTCAGAGTCAAACTGCAATAGCTAACACGGTATTTCGCATTGACGATAATTGTGACTTTTTTAAGTTTCCGAAAAGACAATGGTATATGGATACGTTGGCAGCCAGATGATTGTAGGCTCTGGAGTCAACTGCAATTAAACCAGAGCTATTAAAACTCTCCAATTAGCACTTGAACGAAATATCCAGAGCCAGTAGGGTGACTCTACTTTGCACACAAACAGACGGGCAGGCAGAAAGAATTAGCGGAACCACTTTTTCGAATTCTTCTGTATTAGTAATACCAGAATTGATCAAAATCTCAAGGCCGAACATTTCTACGAAACCAATACTTGCATTAAAAAAATCAATGATGTATTGTTTGTAGTCATAAGAAACAAATATCTGCTGGATACACTTTGACATACTCGCATGTATGTGCAATAGCCTCTATAAATCCCAAGATGCATTTCCCTATTATTTGGTTTTAGTCGGCATCTACTCGTATGCTGACCGATGATTATAGGGGTTACAAAGATGGACCGGAATACCCTCCTCTAGATAGTGCATTTTTAAAACTCTTAGCAGTCGCTTCTTCGATGAGGTGGTGTACTTGCATAACATCGGACTGTGAGACCTCCAAATTTTTATTTGGGAGATTCTACCTTAGCGGTCTCTAAACAAATTCCCATCAGAAAACGAATATGGGCAGAGGACCTAAGTTCTAGTTCACGTGTCGCAGTTCTCCGATCCAAGTCATTCTTCATAAATAGATTTTTTGAAGAATGATTTTCGTCTTTATTCTCCTTCCTTTTTCAGTCTTTTATTTTCCTGTAAATTCCCTTTAGCCCATATGTTACTACGGCCCTGCACGCAAATAGAGAAAATGAATTTCTCTTGACTATAATTACAAGGCTATACCTATAGTTATAAGTGGAAGAGTATGAATAACTTTGAGTCTGTAACTTTGTGCAATGGGGTGGTTCTGGTGGCGACTCCTACATGATGTGTCGGTGAGGGGTTTGCAAGTCTAAGATAATGTATTTTGTGTTGGGAAAGTTTGTGGCATGTAAGTGGCATACGAGTGTGAGACTTCACTATGAATGTACCAAAGAGAAATAAAATTTGACTATAGCTATACTCGTATATTATTTTAAAGATGTATAGTGAATTCTGATGGTGTATATCTATTTAAATTAATTACCGATGAATTGAAAGTGAATAAGTAGAAAGGACAATTTTTGAAATGATTTTTTTATAAAATTGTGATGAAGGAGAATGGCGCTTCTTGGCCCAGAGTGAACAGAAATCGAACTCATAACAGTTGAAGGTAGTGGAAAGTAGTGTACCTTGGAACGCTTGTACCTTGGAACGACAGTCTTTCATACTTTGAATTCATTTAAGTAATGAAGTCCAGCTACATTTCATTGGCAATTCCACATTTTGTGCAGAAAGTGAGTTCCAATTCCTCAAAAAAAAAAGTTTCAACTGCTTGAGCACAAAATAGCTGTGTCGTGTACCTTGAAATTAAATTTTACGTGTACTTTGGCACGTTCCAAGGTACACGGATCGCGTCATATGCTTTTCTGTTACTAATCCTTTTTTTGCTTTCATAAGGACCAAACTATGCCTCGCAGCAAATTTGGAGTAAAATGAGCTTATGTTAATGAAAAGGATTTGAAGGAGGCTTTAGAAGATGTAGTTTGCAATAAAGAAACCATCGGTCAAGCTGCCAAAACGCATAATATTTCAAAAACAACTTTATTTCGACACCTAAAACTTTATCGATATTCTGGCTCTGAAACATTCAGCTATCATTCGAATATCGCACACAAAAAAATACTAACCACTGAAGAAGAACTTTCGTTGGCGGAATACATGGCAACAGCAGCTAAGTTGCATTAAAGACTCTCCAAATATGACACAAAGAAGTTAGCATTTCGTTTTGCAAAAGCAAATGGAAAAAATCTGCCAGAATCTTGGATAAAGAGCGAAGCAGCCGGAAAAGAATAGATGATTGGCTTTTTGAGACTGCACCCAGCCTTATCACTAAGAAAACCAGAGGCAGCAAGTATTTCTAGGTCAACAAGCTTTAATCGTTCCAATGTTATGACCTTCTTTAATAACCTTAAAGATTGTCTTTCTCGCTACAAATTAGATCCTAGTAGAATAAACAATCTTGATGAGACCGGGAATTCGACTGTCCATGTTCCACCGAAAGTTATAGCTGCCAAGGGTGGAAAACAGGTAGGTAGCATGACCTCAAGAGAACGTGGTATTAATGTCACAATGATTGCAGCTATTATTGCCATAGGAAACCATATGCCTCCGATGCTGATTTTTCCAAGGGTAAATTTCAAAGCCCATATGCTTAACAATGCTCCTCCAAGATGTATTGGTGAGGCTAATCAATCAGGCTGGTCAAACGAGGGACTTTTCATACTAAAGCACTTTATTTCGCACTCTAAGCCAACTCCAGACCAAAAAGTGTTGTTAATTATGAATAATCATGACACACAATTAATCATTTTTAACGATGATGAGTTTCTGAGCAGCTATGTGACCGATCGACCTTGCCCTGAAACACCAATCGGATGCGGAAACCTTACTAGTGCAGATAACCAATTAATTAGTGCAGATGACCAAACACAACCACCATCCACAAGTCAGGTTGCGGCTTCTTTCACATTCATATCTCCAGAACATATTCGACCATTTCCAAAGGCTGCACCACGTAAACAAACTATTACAAGAGGAAAAAAAAGGGGAAGGACAAGGATTCTTACAGACACCCCAGAAAAGGAAGAAGTCTTGGCAAGTTGTTCTAAAAAAATTGTTAAAAAACGATATGCCACAAAGAAAAAAGTTTTGCAAGAGTCTTCTGACGATGATGATACTATAGAGCCACCAATGATTCCCAGAACACCGAAACATCGGCAGGTGAAAGATGTAAAAAAAACCAGCGATTGATGAAAGCGATGAAGATTTTAGTGGAGATGACGAGTTGACAGTGGAAGAAATTTACAAGATGACAAAGTCAATTAAGTTTTAAAAGGTTTTTTTTTTTTTTTTTATAATTTGCACGTGTTAAAGGGAATATGTATACCCTTATACTAATTTTTAGAACACGTGCGTTGTTGTGGAAAGGAAGAGACAGAGAGAAAGACAGATTGGTGTGGTTTGAAACTCAGGTGGTATTAAGTTTCTGTAAACTCCAAGGGTGGCTGTCCAGATAACTGGGGAGTATTTTGTTTTGTTTTTCGCTATTATTGTCGTTGCTTATGATTCACTGTATTTCTTTCCGTCCTCCTGATGTCATCATCATGATCAAGTTGCATTTTGGCCATATGACCACCCTACTGTCAGTGTTATGCCTTCACAGTAGAGTTGTCTTAGCTTTCGCAAGTGATCGACTTTTTCATTTATTTCATGCGAAATAAATAGATGATTCTTGACATCAGGATTTAAACCGTGAATCAACAGCGTGACAAGCGATGATGTTACCACTACACCACGGCCACCCTCAAATGACCCAATTTTAAGTCTTTAATTTTCTTAAAAACATGGATTTAATTTATTTTTTGTTAACTTTGTATTATTAACTCTCTTTGTTAAATAAATAAATCGTTTTCATTTTAATTGATCACATAATTTGCTACTTTTGTCAATGTTCCAAGGTACACCTCACTTTGTTCCAAGGTATACTACCTTCGTGTACCTTGAAACCTGTTAGACACCTGTCATATTCTTAGTTCAAATGTAAAAAGATATTGACTCATCCGATGAGATCTTTACATTTTTTTTAAGGAAAAACCACACTCTTGCTAAATATGAGCTCGTTTTTATCGTGAGTCAAAAGATAAAAATGTAAAAAAAGAATATATTAAAATCGTTCCGAGGTACACTACCTTCCCCTACTAAGGAATGTTTTTAATTTCTTATAGGTCATGGCTTAAAGGAGTTAAGGTACTTTTATACTTTCTAAAAAATAAAATTTCGGGTTGAAGGTGCCGTCACTTATTACACTATAAATGTGGAACCATTAAAAATATAACTTTATACCACAAATAATAACTTGATACTATATCAAGTTGATAGTATTCTCCCGATCTAAGAAACTGTTAATAAGTAACAGTTCTACAGACCCTAATAAAGTACTGTAACATAATGTAGCATAATAACTACGCCCTCAAACAGGCAACATATTCCGAAGTGTCTTTTCATTTGAGGTTCGTGTACGGATTATGTCTAAGACGACGTCGCGGAATTAATAGAGAACTATAACCGCAAGAGAATTATAACTGCAAGAGATTATTGGCTGCAGCTGTCATCTTGGAATTATTACATCAGAATTTTCTAGTTCCAGTGGTCGAAGAATTTGCTAGAAGTTTCTGGCTATCAGAAATGCGACTATATAAAGACAGATGGCGGTCGAGGCAAGGCAGTTGGGTTTTGAACCGCACGAGAAGATTGGAAAAGTGATAATAGCCGAAGTTGTAATTTTGTGATAAATTGAAAGTTGAGAGTTAACAAGAAGAATTAATTAGTTTGGATTTGTGAAATAAGTAATTGAAAGGATATAAAGTGGTTTGAGAAGAAAGAGACCTTGTAAGGAAGGAATTTGCGAAGAATAGTATAGTGTGAACTTGAATTTTTCTATAGACTAGAAAATAAGGAAATAATCTCACAGAATAACGTTTTATCTACTCGAGTCGTAGCTCGCATATTACATTGGTGTCAGAAGTGGGATAAAACTTATTCTGTGAACAACTATTTCCGTAGTGTGAAATTGCACAATAAAAAAAAAAAAAAAAAACCATTTCTGTGTTGAGTTAATTAGTTGCGCAAAATGGGTCGCAAATTGGGAAAACTAACTATAATTCAACTAAAGGCAGAACTCAGTAAACGGAATCTCGACACAACTGGAGGAAAAGATGCCCTACTGACTCGTCTGGAAGAAGCAATAAAGCAGGAAGGTGAAAATCCGCATGACGTAGAGTTTGACGTGGAAGAGGAACCAGCAAAAACAGTAGCCGACCCGGGTATAACAAGTCTGCTCCTGCAACTTAAGTCAGTCATGGACGAACAAAGGAAAATAATGGAAGACCAAAAGAAGTCTCTGGAACTTAAGCTCGATGACCAAAAGAAAGCAATAGACGACCAAACGAACTCTCTAGAACTTAAGCTGGACGAACAAAAGAATGCAATGGAAGACCAAAGGAATTCTCTACAACTTAAGCTGGACGAACAAAAGAAAGCAATGGATGAACAAAAGAAAGCAATGGGCGACCAAAGAAATTCTCTAGAACTTAAGCTGGACGAACAAAAGAAAGCAATGGACGAACAAAAGAAAGCAATGGGCGACCAAAGGAATTCTCTAGAACTTAAGCTGGACGAACAAAAGAAAGCAATGGATGAACAAAAGAAAGCAATGGACGAACAAAAGAATTCTCTAGAACTTAAGATGGATGAACAAAAGAATTCTCTAGATGCTCTGGAAAGCAAACTTGATGAGCAAAACAGGAACTTGGAATCCAAATTCGAAGCGATCGAAGAGAAAATCGAGAAGGTCGAGGCGCAACTCGAAAAAGTCGAAACTAGATTCGATGAAAACTTTGAGAAACATGAAACTCAGTTCGGGAAGATAGAGACTCAGTTTGAAAAAGTGGAATCGCAATTCGAGAGAGTAGGAAAGTAAGTCGAAAATCTTGCTAAGGAACTCAGCAACGTGAAGAGACAGAAAGCACGGGTATATTCCACTGACGGTCTGAGAAGAAAGGAGATGCAACCTCCTATCTTCGATGGTCAAACATCATGGCCAATTTATAAGAGGCAATTCGAAGCGGCCGCAATGACCAATAGCTGGGACGATGAAGAGAAGTCTATTGCACTCATGCTTGCACTGAGGGGTCCAGCTGCAAGCGGATATAGAGCGACTAGCCGATCTTTCATACCCTAAAGCTGGTGAGGAGCTTATCAACGAAATGGCGGTAGAAGCTTTTATTCAGGCCATAGAGGACAGACAACTGCAAATGGCTGTAAGGATGGCTGAAAGCGAACACTCCCCGAGGCATTGGCATTCGCTTTGTCAATGAAGGCTTCGGACCAAGCATACCAGGGAATACACCGTGTGAGGGAAATGTCCGTCATGGAATGCTCAAGCTAGAGAACAGCCGTCGTGGATGAAGACAAAGCTCGCGGAAGTAAAATCCGTTGCTGGAATTGCAACCAAACCGGACACCACATTGCGGAAGTAGGAGAAGCAGAGAGGAAGCATCCTGTCGGTCAGACTTCCCAAAACCAGCAGTCGGGAAATGCGTAAGGACCAACTTCGCTGGGCAGAAGTTGGTTGCTGGAATCGAGGCCCCCAGGACCACCATTCAAGTTTCGCAAACCAAACGGAGTAACAAAAGCCTGACAGTGGAGGCACTAATCAACAAGAAGAAGTGCGTAGCCACTATCGACACAGGTGCCACCGCCTCCATTGTAAGAAGAGATATCGTCAGAAGCTCATGGCTGCACAACACCAACAGCTACTGCGAAGTTGTTTGGAGAAGTTCGTCTTACGATTACTCTGGCAGGACTGACGTTCTCCCATGCGTTTCTGGTGGCAGATATATATGCGACGAGTGCATCATCGGAATAGACTTCATGAAAGCAAATGAAGTAATCTTGGACATCGGGATGCAAGTACTGAGGTATCGAAATGTGGAGATTCCGATGGTGTACGGAAACGAGAATGCCGTAACTCTCAGGACAGTCATCAGCAAAGACGAAGTTTTGCCGCCGTCTTCAGAGACAATCATTTGGACGAAACTGGAAGGTGATCTTGGGAGCCACCGATTCTAAATAGTAGAACCAGACCCAGAGAAGCATTCTCAAAACTACATCGTGCGAAGACGTTAGTCGAACCAAAGAACACCATGGTTCCAGTGAGAGTTTTGAACGCGAGGCCACACACTGTCAAACTAAGGCGAGGGGAGGTGACTGGAAAATACATGCCGATTACCGCCGTCGCAACAATATCTGAACGTGATGCTCCAAAACATCTCCCATCACCTTGGACAGCGGAAACGAGAGAGACGATTCTCCAGTCCAGTGAGCTGAATCAGGAGCAGCGAACTATGGCAGAGAATCTTATCAATGAGTACGCTGATGTATTTGCCTCACAGGACGGAGAATACGGCCGAACACACCTGGTACAACATCGAATAGACACTGGTGATACTAGACCAATTCGTCAGCCTGCTAGGCGCCTTCCATTGGCAAAGCAGACAGAAGTTGCAGAGATGGTGTCGGCAATGGAGAAAGAAGGTGTGATTGAAAGTTCCAAAAGTCCGTGGGCATCACCGGTTGTACTGGCTAAGAAGAAAGATGGCAGCACGCGGTTTTGCGTGGACTATCGGCAGCTCAATTATGTCACCAAGAAAGACAGCTATCCTCTGCCACGGATTGACGACACGCTAGACACACTATCAGGAGCCCGATAGTTTTCCACTCTCGACTTGAAGAGTGGCTACTGGCAGGTACAGATCCATCCAGAAGACCGGGAGAAAACCGCCTTCACCGCAGGAAATGGGCTATGGCAATTCACGGTAATGCCATTCGGGCTGTGCAATGCTCCGGCGACTTTCGAGCGATTGATGGAATGTGTCCTGCAAGGGTTAACATGGAAAGCCTGTTTGGTATACTTGGATGATGTCATCGTCGTGGGAAAAACATTTGCGCAACACCGAGACAATCTGAGGGATGTGTTTCAAAGGCTTCGAAGTGCCCACCTGAAGCTCAACCCCAAGAAGTGCGCCCTGTTTAGAGCAGAAGTCAAGTACTTGGGGCACATAATTTCAGCGAAAGGAGTGAGAACCGATCCAGAGAAGGTCGAAGCGGTGAAAAACTGGCCAGTCCCCAAGGATAAACACCAACTAAGGAGCTTCCTGGGCCTAGCCACCTACTACAGACGGTTCGTGAAGGATTTTGCCGGGATCGCAAAGAGCCTGCACCAGTTCACGGAAAAGGGAAAACAATTCAAATGGTCAATTGAGTGTGAGAAGAGCTTCAAGGCACTTAAACAACGGCTATGCGATGCCCCGATACTAGCTTACCCCACTCCCGGGGAAACGTTCATTGTGGATGCAGATGCTAGTAATGTCGGGGTAGGAGCGGTACTCTCCCAGGTGCATGACGGCCAAGAGAAGGTGGTTGCGTACTTTAGCAAGGTGCTCTCTAAGCCAGAAAGGAACTACTGCGTGACAAGGAGAGAACTTCTAGCTTTGATCTTGGCTACGAAGCATTTTCACAAATACCTCTACGGGAGGAAGTTCGTTCTTCGCACAGACCATGCAGCCTTAAAATGGCTATTACAGTTCAAGAGTCCTGAGGGTCAGGTCGCAAGATGGATCGAAAGGCTGCAAATCTACGACTACGAAATACAGCATCGTAAAGGAAGGCTCCACTCTAATGCGGATGCACTGTCCCGGAGACCATGCAGAACGGATTGTAAACATTGTGCGCGTCAGGAAGAACGGGAGCTGGTTTCCATCCAAAGAATGAGAGCCGAACCTATCGCCGGCTGGAGCGTAGATGAGATCCGGAATGCTCAGAAGGAAGACCCGGATATCGAGCCGATTCTGGCCTGGAAGGAGAACATGGAGAAACCGGATCATCAGGACATCTCTCACAGAAGCCCGACCTTAAAGGCATATTTTGCGCAGTGGGACTCCCTCCATGTCCAAGAAGGTGTTCTGAGAAGAAAATGGGAATCCTCCGACGGAAAGGCGTTTGTAATGCAGCTTGTCGTACCACGGACGAGGGTCAAGGGGGTGTTACAGGAAATGCGTGGCGGAGCGTCCGGAGGCCACTTGGGAGTGAATAAGACGCTAGAAAAGGTACGAGAACGTTTTTATTGGTGAAAAGCGAAGGAAGATATCGAAGACTGGTGCAGAAAATGCGACGTGTGTGCAGCTAGCATGGGTCCGAGAATCAAAACTCGAGGTAAGATGCACCAATACAACGTGGGAGCACCTTTCGAACGAATCGCCATTGACATCGCGGGGCCCTTTCCGGAAACCGACAATGGTAATCGGTATATACTCGTAGTAATGGACTACTTCAGTAAGTGGCCGGAAGCGTTTCCGATCCCTAACCAGGAAGCCAGAACCGTTGCGGAGCAGATCGTCTACAATTGGGTGAGCAGATTCGGTGTGCCCTTGGAATTGCATTCTGACCAAGGGCGAAATTTCGAGTCAAGAATCTTCCAAGAGATGTGTCAACTACTCGGAATCAAAAAGACAAGGACAACCCCGCTTCATCCACAGTCGGACGGTATGGTGGAGCGTTTCAATAGGACTTTGGACGAACATCTCTCGAAGGTCGTAGGTGACTACCAACGGGATTGGGACCGGTAGATTCCCTTGTTTTTGATGGCCTATAGAAGTGCCGTGCATAGCACTACTCGACATACGCCGTTCGAAATCTTGTTTGGTTAAATAGCTCGGTTACCCAGTGAGGTGAAATTTGGATCTCCTACCAATGAGCCCAGAAATGAAGAAGAGTACGTGGCGGACCTTATGGAAAGGCTTAGGGACATACACCAAAGGACCAGAAGCCAGATTAAGATAACGAGCGACCGCATGAAGACCAGGTATGATGCCAAGGCAACAACGTCAGGATTCGAGGAAGGAGATATAGTGTGGCTGTATACTCCCCATCGCCAAAAGGGGAAATCACCTAAGTTGCAGCAGAACTGGGAGGGTCCCTACAGAATAGTAACCCGCATCAACGATGTTGTCTACCGCATCCAGCGAGGACCAAGGGCCAAAATGAAAGTGGTTCATGTGGACCGACTGAGTCGATACAATGGCCGAAATGAGGATGCACTTGTTCGGGACGAACAAGTCTAAGAGGGGGGCAGTGTAACATAATGTAGCATAATGCAACAAATTCCGAAGTGTCTTTTCATTCTGGCATAATTTTGTTCCGAAGTGTCTTTTCATTCGAGGTTCGTGTCTGCAATTAGTCTCCACAGTTCGTGTCCACCATAAGAGACGGATAATATCACGGATAAGAGAGAACAAGAGATTATTGGCTGCAGCTGTCATCTTGGAATTATTACATCAGATTTTCTTGTTCCAGTGGTCGAAGAATTTGCTAGAAGTTTCTGGCTATCAGAAACTTCTGCTATATAAGGACAGATGGCGATCGAGACAGGGCAATTGGTTTTGAACCGCACGAGAAGATTGGAAAAGTGATAATGGGCAAAGTTGTAATTTTGTGACATTGTGAAAGTTGAGAGTTAACAAGAAGAAGTAATTAGTTTGGATTTGTGAATTAAGTAATTAAAAGGAGATAAAGTGATTTGAGAAGAAAGAGACCTTGTAAGGAAGGAGTTTGCAAAGAATAGTATAGTGTGAACTTGAATTGTTCTATGGACTAAAAAATAAAGAAATAATTTCACAGAACATCGTTTTATCTACTCGAGCCGTAGCTCTCATATTACAGTATATTAGTCTTAAGTAATCAATGTATCATTTGTAATTAAAGTACTAAGTTCAAACAAATATTTTCATAGTTAGAAGCTTCAAAAGTTGGTGATACTAAATACCTCAAACTTTCTTCTTCATCTATTGCAGAATTAGCAATAACGCTGGTTAGATCAGCAGAATCATTCAAAGTGGCAATCTCTTCCAGTAAAGATTTATTGTAAGGAGAATTGGCATCAAAGGAAAAAATGTCAAGCTTACTTGATAACAAATTCAATTTTTCATATTATCCAGAAAGTCTGGTAGATGCCTATTCATCATTAAGAAGCAGATATCGAGCTGTACATATTGTAACATAATGTAGCATAATGCAACAAATTCCGCAGTGTCTTTTCATTCTGGCATAACTTTGTTCCCAAGTGTCTTTTCATTCGAGGTTCGTGTCTGCAATTAGTCTCCACAGTTCGTGTCCACGATAAGAGACGGATAATATCACGGATGAAACGATTCATGCCGCGTCAAAATTGGTGTCCGACATTTAGTGGCACAAATGCAAGAACCAATGCACGGGGGCCTGCCTGGTCGACTTTGAGAAGGCCTTCGACACCGTATGGTTGGAGGGGCTCTTCTATAAGCTGACTAGGTTGGGCATGCAAAAACCATTGCTATATATGATTTATGACATGCTTATGGGAAAGAAGTTCGTTGTCAAAGCTGGCAACGTGACTTCGAGCAAAGTCTTTGAAATTAAAACGGCTTACAACAGGGAGCGGTGAATTCTCCGATCTTGTTTAATATTTACACGAGTGATCTGGTGGGTTCCCTCAGACATGCTATAGCGTACGCAGACGATTTAGTGGCGTACAGATCAGGTCCAAAAGTCGAGGTCATCAACAGCCTGTTGCAGCGTGACTTCGATCAAATTAAGAGGTATTGCGAGGATTGGAAATTGAAAATCAATTTCCAAAAATCGGAAACTATCCTGTTCAGAACTCCATTGGCTAGGGCCTCTAGGGATACCAGAAAAAACTTGCGAAAATTAGTCATTATTGGACAAAATGGACAGCCATTGGCGGTGCGAAGCGTGGTCAGATATCTTGGCATCTGGCTCGACCAGTATCTATATTTTGACAAACATATAGATGCTTGTCTTTCTTGGGCCAAGAGGGCCTATGCTCTGACAATTAGACTGTTTCGCAGCAGTCAACTTGTTTCCAGAGTAAAGGTCATATGCTACGTGGCCCTTATAAGGCCGATCATCGCTTATGGCTGTCCCATTTGGTTCAATATAGCGCCTTCCTATATGGAAAAGATTCGGGTGTTTGAGAGACAGTGTCTCAGGACCTGCCTAGGGTTGTTTAGAACTCCCGAGTCTGAGTACATAAAATATTATCCCAACAAGACCCTATACGATGGGGCTCAATTGAATAGGATTGACAATTTCCTAATTAAGGTGATTCGAAGGCACGTTGCAAGGGCGATGGCCAAAGATAATAATCTGATCTCGGGTGGTTATTACCCGAATTTAATGTACCACGAGAGTACGCTCCGGTCTGGCTTTGTCCCGCCTGAGGCGTTTCTTCATGCAGACATGAAAGGGTTAGTCCAAAGCAAAGATGGTGTGCCGGTATTGTACCACAGCCACAGCGGCGCGAGGGATAAGCGGCTCATCCACGACGGATACGCCGCCAATGCTCAGGAGCTCCTCCGTTTTAATACCGCAATTGCGGATAGAGACACGGTCGATACCTTAAAGCAGTTCACCGAATTTTGGTGGCTTGAGGAAGAGGTGAGGGCAGACACGCTCTCCCGGGTCGGTGCGTTACCTAGGTAACATCCTCCTTAGTTTTAAGCTAGTTTGTAAGTTAGTTAAGCGTATTTTAGGGGGTCTTTGGGAGGGGCCGGGCTCGCTAACATGAATGAGTGCTACCGAGACTTGACCGACGCTTATGGCCTCGCTCAAGTCCCGGCGGCGCGTGTGCACCATGTTGGCGACTGCCAGGCGCCCATCGACGCAATCGGGATGGTGACCAATCGAGAGATTGCTCATCACCCTGATTATATTTATTTTATTTTAAGTAGCTTAGGTAGTTTTAAGTAGTTTTAGGCAGTTTTAAGAAAAACAAAATAATAAAGAGTCCAAGTTTTTAGCAAGTTTCTTGGAAATTAAAAAACAGCGCAAAGTACAAAAACTGATAGATTTAAGGCCGAAAGGCAGTAATTATAAGGATATAGTTAAGTTTAGAGTGCTCGTTAAGAGCCAGTAAGCTAGATTAAGATAAATGTTAGTTTTAATTTAGATTTAATCATTTTTGTCTAGTATGTAAGTTTAAAAAAAAAAAAGAATTAAATAAAAATGAATTAAAAAAAAAAAAAAAAAAAAAAATTATAATAATATCACGGATAAGAGAGAACAAGAGATTATTGGCTGCAGGTGTCATCTTGGAATTATTACATCAGAATTTTCTTGTTCCAGTGGCCGAAGAATTTGCTAGAAGTTTGGGTTTTGAACCGCAAGGCAGTTGGGTTTTGAACCGCACGAAGAGATTGGAAAAGTGATAATAGCCGAAGTTGTAATTTTGTGATAAATTGAAAGTTGAGAGTTAACAAGAAGAAGTAATTAGTTTGGATTTGTGAATTAAGGAATTGAAAGGAGATAAAGTGATTTGAGAAGAAAGAGACCTTGTAAGAAAGGAATTTGCGAAGAATAGTATAGTGTGAACTTGAATTGTTCTATAGACTAGAAAATAAGGAAATAATCTCACAGAATAACGTTTTATCTACTCGAGCCGTAGCTCGCATATTACAGTACTTATGTATTTTACTTTCAATTATTTTTAAATCCGATATCTAAAAAAGTTATGCAAAGCTATTTTTGGTGATGCAGTTTTATTCCTCAAGTATATAGGTATATAGAATAAATTAAAGGGCGATGATGCTTTATCGAATGAACACATTATTGCAACTAGCTCTAATATAAATCATCTTTAATCTACTCTGCATATCGACGTCGGGTAAATACATACTATACTTCAGAGAACATACATATTTCGTAAACAAATTAATGTTAACTTAACCCTAGAAAGGTAAGCATATTTTTTTAGTACGTTAAAGATAAGCATTAGTCGAATCGACGAAGTTATATTTAAATCCATTTTTTTAGGAAAAGTTATAAATAGATTGATGTTCATGTTAATAATTTATATTATTTGACCTTTTTGTGCAATGAAACGCCATTTTTTATTTTTATATTAAATATTCGTATATCTTTATTACCTTATTTTTTAGAGGAACATCGGTTTTAAGAGATCTTTTTTTCTTTTTTTTTTGTTATAAATAAAAAAAAATAAAAATATGCATTTAAAATAACGAAAACATAAACATTAATTCACAAAGAAAACAATGAAATTAACAAAAATAATTAAACAAATTATTTTGTACATTTGGTGGCAGTATTAAGATGAATTTTAGATCTGATATTTGTCTGCAATGTTGGTGCTTCCAGTCGCTTTTTCATTCAAGGGGTGACGAGACTGGAATGCAACTTCTTCATACAGTCTCTTCGTTTTAGAGGATTCTGATTTCTTGAAATGACATTGTGAGTGTAGATGACATAACTATTTATAAATGCCATATTCAAGATTCCACAAAACATACACATAGGCCATCTATTTGTTTTACGGGAACATGACATGTTGCTGCACATCTGGTCAAATGTATTGACGCCTCCTTTTGTTTGATTGTAGAACTCAATCATACAAGGTTTTCCAGTGGTTGGGTTGACGGTTCCATCTTCATTGTAAGACGAAAGCAAGTACACCATTTTATTTGGCTTCGGTTTATAAGACAGCAGCGTTAACTCCTTGTCATAGCAAAACGCTGATGTTCCACATTGGCGAGATTTTGATTTCGTCATTTCCTTTGGAATTTCTCTCTTGTTAGAACGCAATATTCCTACAAGCGTTAATTTATATGGCGAACAGAGTAGCGCCTTTGAGAGTTGAACAGATGTGAACCAATTATCCATTGTGATATTTCGATTTGTTCCATGAACACTTTCAGTAAGCTCTTTCACACAATATTCTCCAAGCGTTAAGATCCCAGTATTTGTTCCTTTTCCAAGGTACGGCATCGCGTCAACCATATATTTTGTTCCACTATCACAGAGCATAATTATTTTCAGACCATATTTAGCTGGCTTGTTTGGGATGTACATACGGAACGACGCCCTGCCCCGGAAGGCCAAAAGTTGTTCGACAATTGTTAAGAAGAGACCTGGAGTATAGTTTTGGCGACAATTTCGAATAAACATTTCCCACAAATTTCTTATCGGTGCGAATTTGTCAGAAATAATATTACTTCTTATAGATTTATCGTCAAACCGCAAACAACTTATGAGAAATTTAAATCGAGCTTGGCTCATCGTGGAACAATATCTATTAACAGAAAAAGAGCAGCCAAAAAGTTGTTCAGTTGTAACATGGTTATCTTTTAGTGCGGCAGAAAGTACGAAAAGTCCAATTAGAGCATTTATTTCATCAATGCTCGTCGATCTCACAGTGGCACATGGTGTATCAAAATTGGATTGTTTGTTTCCAATTTACACATTTGTCCACTTTACAATCTCTTCAACAATTTCTTCCGTGATAAAACTTTGAAAGCACAATAATGGGTCAATTATTCCCTTTGTCGTTCTTGTAGGACCTCGTGCTTGATGCACAATGCTTGCACCATAACTCTGGCTTCTCTTTTTTTTTGTTGACCATACATGTCTATTCTTACCTCGTAAAAACTTTCCAGCAAATGAAATTATCTTTGAGCGCGTGTATTCTTTCAAGTTACTAAGTGGTATATTATCTTCAGCATCTTCTTCCGTATCTACTTTATCATCCATATTTTCCCAGTCCGAGCCTTCTTCTTCCTCTACGTTGTCTTCCACATCATTTTCATTCTCGCTTTCATAAAAATTCTCGTCATCGTCACAAGCTTCTATAATTTATTCTATTTTTTCAGTCGAAAGAACCAAACACGAAGCAATTCTGAAACGGTAGGTAACGACTTTCTAAGAAATACTCAAACAAAAAAAATGCACTCGAACGCTAAAAGTTACGTTAAAGGTAAACTTCGTCGTTTCGACGAATATTCGTTCCCTTTTTTCCTAAATACTTTACTTACCTGAGCACACAAGCCACCAAGCGTCCACACACAACAAGAACTAACGTATGACTAGAGCTACACGAAGAACAAAAACGATAGCGAAAAAGAATAAGAAGTTATTAAAAAAAGAAGAAATGTGTTCGTCGAAACGCCGAAGCTTACCTTTCTAGGGTTAATTAAACTCTCTATAATACGATCAGTCAATTGCTTATACAGTAATTAAGGCTTTAATATCAATTTATAAATCATCCTCGATTTAGCACCATATGGACTTATTCAGTATAATCACGGAATCCGAACGGAATCGCAAAAAGCATTGCCACATAGAACTCTCACACTCTCATTTTCGAAATCAGCTGTTAAGTGTCAAATTTGTCTAATGTGTGAAAATTATTGAAGTAAATTGTGCTATAAACTTATAAATAGTTAAGAAAAACTCGGTTTTTATTCTGCAATTTAAATATAAAATCGTAAAAAATGGATGCAATTGGCTTCGGAATTATAACTGCGCAAGCGGAATTCTTCCGACGAAAGTCCATTCTGAAAATCCAAAGGAAGATGCTTCGAGACGCTTGTAACCCATTTGATCTGGATGAGCCAATGTAAAAGTAAAGTAACTTTCTTGTGTTCACAAATTAAAATAAACTTACAGATTTCAAAGAAATTTTCGACTCAACAAATCTGCATTCAAGTATGTATTAAATGAATTGCAAAATGGTTTTGAGCCAGGTGTGTTTTCGTGTTCAATAACTCCAATATGTCGCCTTGCGGCAGTGCTAAGATTCTTCGCAGGAGGTGGTTACCAACTTAGTGTTGGTAACGATTATGAAGTTGGAATGGCACAATCCACCTTTTCCGCAACACTCAAAAATGTTCTTAATATACTAGAAAGAAGGCTTTGTCCTGTCTGGATAAAAATCCAGATGAGCGAAGCGGAGAAGAGGCTTGCGAAAAGAGATTTTTATTTGAAGGTGAGTTTTCCAGGTGTTAATATAATTGCTCCTTCCGAAGAAAAAGGTATATATTACAATCGTAAAGGGAACTTCAGCATAAACGCGATGCTGGTAAAATAATTTCTTAACTTGTAACTTACTTTAATACAGATATATCCATTCATTTTAGATTTGTGACTACTTAAAAATACGAAGTGTTGATTCACGCTATCCAGGATCGAACCATGATTCGCACATATGGAATCTAAGCGACGCGAAATGATACTTCCAATCAAAGTATCAGGAAGGCGGGAGGAATACTTACATTCTAGGTTTGTAGTGATGAAATGTCATTCCATCTATTCTATATTTTAAGATATTAAGGTCATGCCGGTTATCCACTTGAACCTTGGTTGATGACTCCTTATCGTTGTGCAGAAGCTGGAAGTCCGAAAAGCGTATACAGCAGTAAACACAGCAAAACAAGAAACGTTGTAGAAAGGGCTATAGGAGTTATGAAGAACAGATTTCGATGCATACTTGGCGCACGTCAACTGCATTATAGTCCTCTAAAAGCCTCACAAATTATCAATGTCGTTTGAGCATTGCATAATATATGCCTTCATTTTCGGGCCCAAATCTACACAAATATTCCCTATAATGAATTTGAAGTCCAAGAAGAACTAGAAGACATCGGCATTGATTATAGCAGTAATCACCGAAACGCAGCAGAAGCATTTAGAAACAACATTTTAAACACATTTGTAACGTAAAAAATGTATTAAAAGCAAAATAAAAAAAAACTTTCAAAGTCAAAAAAATCTTAAAACTATATCTTAATTCATTTAATTCACAGCACAAATTCATACATTTGTTTTTGTTGCACATTATTTCTAGTCGCGATTAAGCTTTTCCTCTTCAATCTGTAACATCCTGCGCTTAATTTCAATTTTTTTTTGCAGGAGCTCTTCTTGTATTTTATCGTGTCTTTGATTTTCTTCGATCTGCCTTTTTTCAAGTCGCACAGTTTGTCGATCCCTTTGTAAATGCTTTTGGTGTTCACACCAAGTTCTTCGAGATGTTTTGTTTGTTCCTCGTATTTTTCTTTAGTCTTTAAATAAAAACTCGTTTGCAACTCAATTTGTTTTTTGAGAAGGCTTGTAGCATCGTCTATTCTACGCGATGTTGAAGGCAAGAACGTATTTGGTCGGAGTGTAGCGTGGTCGGATAACATAGACACGTCTAGAGAGTTTTGAGTTTCATCAGCAATATCGCTTTCTGCTTGTTTAACTTCAGCAGCAGGCTTTTTATATGCAAAAGAATGTGCTCCTTTTATACCTGACGTGGAAGTCTGAAGTGATGCAAGTTTGATTACACCCTCTTCAATTTTGAAGAAGGAATGTAGTCGGCATTGTCCGCCACCAGTTGCGTTCACTTCTTTTTTGTTTTCCACGAGTTTTCTTTTTACATATGACTTCCAATCCAACCAAACCTAGAGTATTAAGCAAAATTTGAAAATAGATTTAATTAACAAAATGGTATACTTACTTTTCTCCACACCATAGCTTCTTTAGAAGGTGGCCCAAGAGCATTCAATTCAGACTTTACATTTTCCCAAAAAAGTGTCACATCTCCTTTTGATGCTTTTGTGAATCCTTCAGCCAGATCAGGTTTTTCATGAAGCAATTCCAAAAGCCTTTCATACTGTGCTTCATTTGTAGTTTTTGCCCTTTTATATCAAAAAAAATTTATTAACAACTTTAAAAATAAATGTGTACTTACATTTTTTCCAAAACACAACCACTTTCTTACTCTCCGACGCAAATAACTTGTCGTAGAAAAAGATAAGAAATTTCCATTTCATTCGTATTCGGTGATACCAAATTTCACGAACTTCGAAATTCGTAGAAGATTCGTAGCTCATTTTCGATTACGATGGAATTCGTGATAGGGGTGATTAACAATAAATATTAACTTACAATTTTAATCGATCATATAAAAAACTTGCTGACCCGCCAGGTTTCGCTTGTGTGTTTTGAAAGTCCACATTATGAATAAGCAGATATGAACGTACATATATAGCGTCAATTCTTATCATTGGATCTCTACAATATAGTATATTTTCTAAGAAATCCAAATTAAGGAATGAAAATTCGATATAAAGGCAAATTTGCAAAGATTCAGATTTGAATATGTCATTATTATAAACCGTGTAACTAAGAATACATATTGTTTAGTTCAAGATCGTATTGATGAAGCAGAAGCTTTTAGTGTAACCAGAATACACCATAGAAAGTTAAACTCTGCGTAGCATTCCGCACCAATGCACAGTGTGACGAATCGATTAAATTAATAGCGCTCACAAATAAATGTATTTGTTCAAGGTTGTTGGTTTTTTTTATTGAAATTGTTCACAGAATACAATACAATAAATTATTTGAACATATGAGTACAAATTTCGAGACAAATAACACATAAAAACACACAATTTTCAACTTTCTTACTCATTTGGTATATCCAAAAGACGCAAAACTTCATGTTCAAGAACACTTTTTTTCTTTTGGGAAAGCATCTTAAAGTTGCTAAAAATGGATCAGAGGTCATAAGTTTAGAAGTTCCCTAAACTTCCTACTTTCCTTGTTTCTTGCTTCTTGGGCTTCTTTTGAAAGTTGTCCGATTGGAAGTATACAAGAAGAAATTATTTGTTTTCCATGAAACAAGACTTCATGTACACTTACGGGCATATAATACCAAGCTTAATTTTTAAGGTACAGTTCCCTTGTTTCTTTAGCATAACTCTCAAAAGCATCTGTATCAATTGGGAACCCAGACCCAAGTGCTTCTAATATGACATGAAACTTTTTGATCATTTCCTTATCAATTCCTGTAATTTGTGCAGTTTTTTCTTCATCTCTAAAGAATCCTCTAGCCGTGTTTCCATCATTAGTATTCCCAGACTGTTGAGTTGGCATATCAACTAATAACCCAGTTTCACTTTTAAATCTTTCTTGGATTAAGTTTTGTCTGGCTTTTTATTTTTCTTTACTTTCTTGGTCTCTAATCTGCCACACTTTTACATCTAGTCTATACGCTATGTGAAGGATACATTCCATAAATCGTATCCATGAGTGAAGCGGACTTAATCCAAAGGATATTGCTTCTTGGTTCACATGCTTTCTTGAAAGATTAGCTAAATTGTTCATTTCGGATGGTTTGGCTGCGCTAATGTAACAGGTTTGTGATGAAGGCGTTACAGATGATAAAGCAGTGCAAATTTTTACATCAATCATAGTTAATAAAAGAATCGGTTTGATTATGACATGCAAGCTGTCATTATTTATCTCAACAGGTAGTATGGTCTTTTGTTGTTGAATTGATTCTACCTCAAACTTGATCAGTTTAGTTGTTTCCTTAGCAAAATTTAATTTAATAGGTCGACAATATCTGGTTGATGATGGGGCTGGGTTTTGTCAAAGCACTCTTTTAGTTTCATCCTTTAAGAAATACATCTGGATCGGAACCATAGAGATGCAAAACAGATTTTCATCGGAATGATCACAAGACGAAAATTTTTGTTTATATCATTTTTGTTGAGCACCATCACACCACATTTTATAATCAGAGATATTTCTTTTAGACCCGTTTTGAAATTATCAATAGAATTTAAAACATCTTTTTGAGCTAAACATAATCACTTAACGCTGTGATTTACTAAACTTTGTAATCGACATTCTGTAGAAAATTCGCTCAAAGTTTTATCATTTGGGTAGCATTTCGTCTTGGCTTCTTTAATTTTGTAATACGATGGTAGTAAATTGGGAACGGCGTTGTTGATTTTTTGACGTAATATTTCGTACTGATGAGTGGAAAGTTGTATGTCTGTGATCAATGCTAACGCATCATCTGCATATATATGTAAAAACCCTGAAGTATGTGTTTCTAGTATTTTGAAGTATGTGTTTCCTTAATGTTAAAATTTTTAACAAAAAAAAAAAATTATTAAACAAAAAAGAAAAGAAAAAACAATCATACCTCGGTTTGGAGAACTTTTGATAATTGTTTCACTGCGATAGCAGTATTTCTTTTTCCGTCTTTTCTAAGTTTTATTTCATGAGCCATTGCAATTTCTTCAGCGCTATAAGAATCTGAAATGGTTTGTACTTTTCTTTTCTTGTTTTTTTACAGCAATCATCAAAGCTTTTTCTCGGTCTTGCTACTCTAGTTGAATGAGATGAAGAAGGTATTTCATCTAAAACATGTTGTGGTAATGTTTGTATTTTCGAAGCGCTCTCTATGCCAACCACTTTTGGCCCATCTTTCGTCAAATCTCAAACATAAAGTTTTTAAGGTTGGTTTAATTGAATTTATTGCTGCCTCGGAAAATGAAATATTACTAAAGAAACCCATAACAAAAGAAAAAACAGCATCTAAGCGCTTAATTTTGACTTTAGAAATCCATATATCAAAAATTTGCATTTCGTAATTCCGGTGGACATCCTAAAAAACTAAAAATGGAGTATGGGTGTAGCACCTGTGCGCAAAAAGTGAAAACGCAGTTTTGTTGCTAACAAATACAGCTTTACAACAAATATGGCCTTCAACTTGAACAAAAGTGTGAACAATTATACTTTTCGTCTAATGAACACAAAGAACACATATTTTATCTCTAATTTCTCGTTTCATTCCCCCCTAATATTGACAAAAAACACTTTATATATCGACACAACCTACTTTTATATTCAGTAAGAGTCTACTTACTCCAAAAGAAAAAAAAATTTCAAGAAAAGGTACACGAACCACTTATAAAAAGAAATGAACACTTGCTCCTCAAACTGACTTTCTTATCAAAGAATTACATACAATTTGAACTTTGTGATGATTTTTTTTGTTGTTGCACTAGCTGTAACAAAAAAAAGTGCAGTCATTACGTGGGACGTTTAAGCTGTGAGAGAAAGTGGACTTTGTTTACTTTTGGGCATTTCATTTTTTTAATTAAATCCCGCTAAATCAGCGATTCGTCACACTGTGCAATGGCGCAATAATTTTTACTTTTACCAAATCCAGCTCTTAAGCTTTGAAAGTGATACTTTTTATCATAATTTGTTTACTGCTTACTTTTGCGTTTACTTTTAAAACTTTTAAATTTACTTAATCGACAGCACTGATAGGTTTTCACTTTCCGCTGCCGACGATTTATTACTAAAATTCTACCATATTGCTAATGCTTTAATATAACAATAATAGAAAAAAGTCAAAATAGCGGATTCACATTTTATAGTTCACTTTATCGTAACGCTCGATAAAATGAATCTACCATAGCTACAGAAGTTTCACTAATAATAATAATCCAATCGAACACACCAACTTAAAATAACTTATTTTAACTCACTTATCAATTCATTTTATTCTAGATTTAAGTTCTGCTCCTAACTTAAGGTTCGACCTTTGAGATTTTTATATTGAGATAGGCCGGTGGCCTAATCACCAAACTACAAATTTCAACCACAAATTTGTACTTGTGATTCAGAACTACAAATTCGTAATTTAGTTTTTTGTTTCACATATTACAAATTGTGGAAAAAAAATGGTTGATCACAAGTATTCAAAATTTCCATTGCACCAGATTTGTGATTGATATGTAGTCTCACAAGTTTCTTGAACATCGTGGCGAAAACTATATGGAAATGAAGGTAAAGAATCGCCAACATTGAGGGGGGTTGTTGATGATTCCTCTTCAATACCAGAAATAAGGTAAGACAAAATGTTTGTTCTTTATAAAATTGTATCTCCACAAATATGTTGGTTGATTTTTTTTAAGCCTATCCATACCATCAAAAAAGGCATGCACCAAAAGGGAAGGCGGCAATAAGATCCGACGAAGCAGGTATTATTTGCCTGAAGAAAAAGAGACTGCAGTTGGAAATTTAAAATTTGTAATTGGATACGCGGAAAAAAAGAGATGGTCTAGGGTTACCAATAAGTCGCCTAACTGCGGCTGGAGGAGACATCTCCTCCATTGTAGAAGTTATAGTCAGGCCCACATACCAGCATACAATTACTAGAGTGCTTTCCATGCCAATCGACATATTCAAATGTTTACTAAAGTCACGTCTATACATCCGTAAACACAGGGCATGCCTAATATGAAAGATACATATGCATATTCTAAAAATTAAAAGAAAAGCATGTATTTACCGGCAATATCGTAAAACCTTTCACATATGTTTTCATGTTCATTAGGCCAACATACAAAATTTTCAAACAGTAAATTAACAATTGTTGTTCAAACTTTGTAAACACATCTGTATATGGTCGACTTAGATATTCCGTGCATTTCAGCAACCCCATGGTACCGTTCTCCATTTCCAAGCCAGTGTAAAGTTTGTTTTAATGCAAAGTTTTTTTCAGTCACGTCGGCTATCTGTGGATTGCAATTTTTCCCTCTGCCTTGCATTGACTCAGACGAAATTTTTCAATGAAATAATTCTTAAAATTAAAACTAGTCGTCACTTCCGCTGCTATCGCTACTACTATTACCTTGGTCGCAGAGATTTATTCAATTACTTTAACTATAAAGGTGGTAGTAGATAAAGCAGCTGAAGCAATACTGGGGATATGATGGCGAGGGGGCATCGATATCGAGGGAGCTTTCGACAATGCCACCTTTGACTTCATGTGTAACTCTGCTAGATATGCTAATGAACAGAACTTTGTGCGCTCTTAGTTAGGAACCAGACAATTAGGTCTAAAGAGGCATTCAAATACTTAGGAGTAATGCTGGCCAACAGGCCGAACTTCAAAACATACGTCCAGTTCAAGTAAAAATACGTCACAGATGCAGGCAGCTAATCGCGAACCGTCAAAAAGCTGGCATTACAACTGTATCACTGTTGCAAGCCATCGAGTTCTGGACAAAGAGAGCGAGTTCTGGACTGCAACTATCACTTTATGTAATTCCTGTCCGGGCACGGCGGCTATCGAAAATATATCCACCGATTTGGATACTCTATCTGCCCAAAATGCCCAAATGAAGACGAAGAAGCAGAGCACGCATTGTTCCACTGTAAGCGCTTTGCAAAGGGAAGAATGAACCTTCAAAGCCCACAGCTTCTAATGAGTCATATGACGAGGTCAGGGGATGAGTGGCTGGAGACCTGTTCCTTAATAACGAGTATACAAAACGAGCTGAGAAGGGTTGAAGGACTAAGAAGAACCGAAATAGCAAATGCAGATGATATAACATACATACATAAGTTGCTAACCACCCCGCAAAGCAATACCTAACAGCAGTCCCTCGGGGAGAGTGTATGGATTAGTACGTATGTAGGTGCACTTCTGGCATCGATTATTCGGATTTACGAATCGTGCATGCTGGTGACGTGAAGACTCCAACTCATGTTCGTCTGGCAAGGTCAGCTAAAAATTTTGCTACCGTAGCTAGGAGTATGACTGAAAACCCAGGTGTGTCAATTTCCAGACGATCACATTTTGCATGAAGATCTTGGCCTTCGCTTATAAGGTCCAGTTGACACAAGAATTGAAGCTAGCAGACCACGCACAATGAAAATAAATGAACAAGATCATGTTTTTTTACAGAAAATTATTCTGAGTGATAATTCTCATTTCCATTTGTCTGGGTACGTAAACAAACAAACACATGCCACACAGGTGGTGAAACAATGGCTCTATTGCGTGACAAATTTCCTGGACGTGTGATTTCTCGATATGGAGACTTCAATTGGCCGCCGAGGTCGTGCGATTTAACACCATTAGACTTTTTCGTTTGGGGCTGTGTTAAAGATAGAGTCTACGCTAATGCTCCACCAACGATTCATGCACTAAAAGAAAATATCAGAGCTGTTATAATACAGCAGCAATTATGCGAAAACGTGATGAAAAATTTCGTCAAAAGAATGACTATTTATAGACAGAACCGAGGCGAACATTTGGCAGATATTGTATTCCATTACTAACCTCAGAGTTTGTATTTTAAATTAAAATAAAAATATCACCACATTTCATAAAAATGTTTCGTTTTTCTATTGATTTAAAATGACACCTCTTGTTGGATGACCCTATATTATATTTCTCTCTATTTGTGATTGAACATAAAGGAACACCTTACTTTTGATATTCCTATAAATGAGTTCATTTATTAATTCGTAGCACCTTATCGCTTTTCAAACAATTCTACCAATCGTCTTATGGCCGGCTATCTTTTGTTCAGATCAAGCTCAAAGGACTCTGATTCAATAAGCAAAATGTTACGACACCTACTAAGAGAATCTTACCATCCCTATGTTCAACGATCAGAATTTCAAATTCTGTGATTTGAAATCATATTGTCAGTGAAATATAATTAGTTATAATTTTGCATTTTATACCAGTTAGATTTGTAGATTCTAAACCCTCTCAGTACATATATAATTGCCAGAGTTTTCAACTCATAAGAGTGGTAATTGGACTCTTGACCTTTCAAAAGATCGTATAGAGTTTTGAGAAAATTTAAATTTTTTTTTCATGAATTTACAAATGCGGTAGGGAACAGTGCTCGCTCAAAACGTGCAGGCCCCAAATCTGTGAGCTCCAATACGTTTGGCTCCAAGATTGGATATTGGATGACAGTTTGCAAATTCAGGTAGAAAGACTGACCAGGCCTGTTGCGGATCTCTCGATGAAAGTAGATACACCTATCAAATTACTAGGCCAAACCTGAAAATTGCAGAAAATATAAGTATTACCCTTCCACTTCTGGCATACCTTGTAATAGAAATCTTACCAACGAGAAGTGCGATTTCTCTATGGGGAATTTAAATAGGGTTGTATTACGAACTATGGAGTCGTTAATTCCGAAAATTAAGTCGAACACCTACAAAATATTTTTGATCACTCAGATAAATCGAATACGGAGTCAGTTCCAAGAAGAATCCCCCAATTCAGAGCTGCAAAGGTTGAAAACTTTACTAAGAAATTGTGAAAATATTAAGATGCTAAGCCAGCAGTTTCGGAACAGTGCCAATGATTATTGGAGGCAATGTGCCGAGAACATATTGAAGTCTGATTCCAGAAACATGATTCCTAAAATTATTCAGACCTTCAAGCTTCGTAACTTCCGAAACTGAAAATCCCATTCTCTTTTCAGTCTCTTCTCTCCCAGGTATAGATTGATAGCCAACATTGCCCCATAATCGTTAAATATTTCGTTATAGATAGTGGGGCGGAGAAGCTAAATCTTATCGGTTTTAATTTATAGGCAATACATGCTGGAGAACTCCCTAGCTGCACAGCTGACAAAGTAAAATTTGAATTGTCGAAGTTTCGTAGTAGCGAAACTCCTTTTTATTTTCCGATGGATTAAAGTCTGACCAACTGACAGCTTTACAACATTAGACAAACTGACGCATATTATTTACTTGCCTGAGCTGCCAAAACGTCTAGTCGTTTAGATAACATTTCTAACGTCATTCTAAAGCATATACCGGACGAAATCTTAGGGCAGTATTGTGTTATATTTAATAATCTAACAACTACTACTTCCCGCGTTATTGGAAAATATAGAGGGTTTTTCCAATAATATAAAAAAAGAAGAATCCTTCTGATACGGCTAGCTCCTCTCCTGCCCAATATTGGGAAGGTTTTTTGAAATAGTCATTAGTAAGCCAATTTTGTTCTTGTGTGAAAGAAAGAGATTATACTGCAGAGAATCACAGATAAAATCGAAAAAGCATTTGAAGAGAAGAAGATAAGCTCTACTATATTTCTTGATATAGCACAAGCTTTCCATAGAGTATTGCACAAAGGACTGATCCATAAATTACAAAAACAGCTGCCGAAGAAGTATTAAAAAATTCTAAAGTCTTATATATTACATCGATTATACCTATTATTTACTAGCGATCTACCAGAAAGTAAAGACATCACTATAGCAACTTTTGCAGATGATACTGTTGTACTTGCTGTGGGAGAAACTATCGAAGTAGGACTTAAAAATGACAGATTAGATTAAATAACCTAAAGTCAGTCCATGTTAATTTTACGTATAAAATTGTACCACACATTATTCAAATATTGGGAGATACTCATTCCTGTCCAACTACAATAAGCTTTTGCAATATAAGCAAGTTCTGAAACCAGTATGGACTTTTCAGATTTCTGGAAGACAGGCGTTAGTCAGTTATCGGGAGGTTTTTTAGAGGATTAAAGTCCCTCACTATTGCAGGAGGCCCCCTCCTTTTCCCATCCGTCCGACTTTGAAGTGCTCTAAAAGTCAAACGGTTCATCTAATCAATTTTTTTTTTTGTGTTTGAAGTTCTGTTTATTTTGCTTTAAGAAATTAAATTTTTATTAATTTTTTTTTAAATGAACACATCGAAAATTTGATTTTTGTCAAGACATTTAGCTACAGTGCGTCGCAGCAGTAAGTGGAAAAAATACTTAACATAATATGTACAGTGCCGTTGGAAAAATGTTGGTCAAACATTTTATTACCCTTTTCGGGAGCAGTTCTTGGAATTTATGAGAGCTACTGGGTTTTTTTGCACTAGGTAGGAAAATGTCGTTCAAATAGTGCATAAAAGTCGATGTTATTATAAATATAGGGAGGCCAAAAATGACGACCCAAGTGGAAGATCGTTTCTTGGTGCTGTACAGCTGTCGGCATCGGTTCAAGACTTCGGTGGATGTTAAAACCGATCTGTGTCGAGCTACAGGAAAAATAATTTCATCAAGCTCAGTGAGGAAAAGGCTCGTGAAAGCTGGACTTAGAGCACTCAAGCCAGTACTGAAGGCGGATTTTCCAAAAAGAGTCAAAGAAAAACGATTGCTCTGGGCTCAAGAGCATCTTACGAGTAATTGGACACAAGACATGTGGGACAGTGTTATCTTTTCCGACGAATCAAAGTTTAAGCTGCATGCTGGAGATAGGAGGATTCTTGCGCGAAGAGAAACAAAGGAAAGACTGAGCTCTGAATGCATCTTACGGATGCCCCCCAAAACTGAAGGTGTGATGGTCTGGGGATGCTTCTCTGGAGATGAGAAAGGTAGAATGGTCTTCCTAGAATCGAAAGTCACTGCAGAAGTTTACCTACGGGTTCTGGAAAATGTATTAGAGCCCTCTGCGCTGGAGCTTTTTGGTGACACTTGCAGATTAATTTTCCAACAGGACAATGCTTAATGCTGTAAGTATGAACTCTTTTTTTTAATATAAAAGACTAATATCAAGCTTTTAAATAAGCTAGAACTTTTATGACTAATATATTTAATAATATTTGCATTTTTTTTTTTTTATTTCTTAGGTTAAAAAGTACTTCGAAAGAAATAATGTCGATGTATTAAGTTGGCCTCCCTACAGTCCAGATCTCAATCCAATTGAGAATATCTGGTCAATAATGAAACTTAAGGTTGCGAAGAAGCGTCCGGAGTCCATTGAAAATCCAAAAAAATTACTTATCCGGACCTGGAACATCATACCAGCTTCCACATAGAAAAACCTATCTGAGTCAATGTCTCGCCAATGTGCAGCTGTAATAAAAGCAAGAGGAGGTCCAACAAAGTACTAATTAGATAGAGAATATTTCTGAGAAGCAATAAAAAAACAAAAACACTGCACCAATAAAGGATTTTTCTTTAATCACTAAAAATGAGACAGGTACCTAAAAAACCCATTTTTCGGTCTAACAAATTTTTGCTCCCGTGACCGCGTGTGAAACATTTTAACACCCTAAATGTATCATGAAACGATTGAAACCGCATAAGAAAACAAGTCCTCATTCAAAAATATGTAGTTATTGCAACAAATTTGACAAAATTCGAAAAAAAGTTTGACCAACATTTTTTTAATAAAACAAGAAGAAAACGATTAATTAAATTCAAGTAGGTCATCGAAAGTTATTATTAGCCAAATAAGCAAAAGTGATTTTTTCTCTCACCATTCGTTTACGTCTTCATTTGGAAATGGAAGACAATTTTCCTTATTAAAAGATTTGTTGGGTACTCGAACGGAAAACATGATTGGTTGTAGTCGTCGGGGGAGCTGACTATACTTTTGTAATTTCATTGGAAAGGACACTTAATTCAGTTGGATAATTGGGTATGATGGCATCTAATGTATTCCAAATGGAATTATTAGGGGTTGGAATAATGCTTGCCTGATTGTACACAGTTGCTTGACGATAAGGGCATGACCGGAAGAAATAAGCTTGAATGCTGACAGGTGGATTTGTTATTATTAAAAAGTTGGGTGTGATTCTAAGAAGAACGCGAACTTAAAGCTACGTTAACTTTAAGCCGTATTTTTACTGCACACCCATATTTCGTTGCATTTCCATCGGTGTTATAATCCTGGCGTGATCTATTTTTAGTTGCTATCATTCGCCAAGTTTTGGCTGTTGTCTGGAGATATCTGCACCAATTTCCCTTCTGGGTTGTTGCCTTGTCGCGGCGGGGAGACTGAGTAGTCCAAAAAACATGTGAGAGGCGTAAGCAACTACAGTCTGAATACAAGGATATCCCGAGTGTTTACAGTCATTCAGTTATCTTCTGCACGAAACCAAAAGCAACCCCTAAATAAATATCACTTTTAAAGCGCGAGTGTTGAGATATCCATGCTCGACTGCATGACTAGTTAGTGGTTAAAGAGAACTAGCGGAACGATTTCCTCCGATGTCCAGACAAGATCGGTTGTGTAAGTGCCTTATCCCAGTATATCGGCTCTGCGAATTACTCGTGGGACTACATAGCTAACACAACAATGAACAAACAAATCGCTAAACAGGTCAACCAGGAACAGACCAGTAGAGTCTCTACAGGAACGCATGCCCGTACTTCGAAGCTGGCTTCTAAGAGACAAAGATCGGAAGATGAGGCAAAAGATCGCTCTTCGGAGAAAAATAAGTCTACATTAAGTTTCGAAGCTTCGTCATTAGAACTGCAAGCAGCGATTGTAGACCAACCAGATCCTGATGGGGTTATCACTCAGGAGAACTGGCTGTTTGTAGAAAATGAAATATTAAAAGCCATAATAACCACCATCGACAAAGGTGACCCAGACGAATACAACTTCGATGGAGTCCGATGGTTCAAGGGAGTAAAAGTTGTTGCCTGTCGAAAGGCGAAAGCCCTCGAGTTCCTGACAACAACCATCATATCGGTGAACTGTGGAAAGGAGCTAGTCTCAAGGTACTTCCTAAAACCGCGGTACCAAACGCGAGAAGCTGAATGTGTCAATACCACCTCCTGTCTTGCATGAGGACGAACGCATCATCAAGCTCCTGGCGGGACAGAACAAGTTGCTCCAAGCGAGGAAGAGCCCAACGGAAATGGGAAAGGCGTGGTCTTTGCCATCGACAGGCATTCCTCGCAAATCTTTTAAAAGAAAGCAGGCGTATTAATGTTTGAACTGAGGAGCGTTAAGGTAAGAGTAGATTATGATGGTTAAAAAGAGTCGGATCTACTGGTGGTGCAAATTAATTTGCATCCATCCATGCAAATGGTAAAGTAATTCATTCTTGGAAAGAAAAATATGTTCTTTCTCCCTAGATTTAGCCAGGAGACCAGGATGAGAAACTCACCGCACGACAATGAAAACCTACCGCCAAGAGCAGTCCGAGAATTGGTTGATTATGCACCAATACGGAACACATCTTTGGTTTTGGGAGGCGATGCTAATGCTCATCGCAATCAATAGGGCGGCAAGAATGTCAATGAAAGGGGTGTCTATTTTTGAGTTCATTTTTTCTACAAATCTAGTATTGTATAATAGAGGTAATCACCCGAGAAAATTGTGATAGAACATTGGATAACTTTAGGACCCTCTCATGAATCAACATCAATCCTACGATACTGACAGAATATAAAAACCCGACTAGCACTAACTGGTCAGAGTATTCAAAATGAATTGACAAACGGATACCACATCCTAGTTTGGTCACGACTCCGACCAGTCAATACATTGTCTCTAAAGTTCAATTTATAACCGACACAAATTCTGCCCCACATCTCGTAATTGAAAGGCCATCAAAGTAACTTCGTAGACAAACGAACTTAAGAAGCGAAGAACAGAGGTCAGAAAACTACATAATAAAGCTAGACAAAGCAGAATAGAGGAAGACTGGAATATTTACAATTCCAAACTAAACTTAAATACGGGAATAGTTAAAAAAGAGAATCCTGGGACACGTACTGTCAATTCATCGAGAACACGAGCGACGCGGCCAGGCTACGCAAAGTCCTATCTAAAGACCCAGTGGCCCCAGGATACATTATGCATCCTAATGGCTCCTGAACAGAATCTGGCCAAGAAACGCTACAACTCTTGATGGATACCCACCAGGTGGGTAGCAGTGATCTAGAATACTCGGAATATACAAAACCATCCACCGGTAGATCCAAAATGATATTGTCACAGAGCACATATTAGCTTTGGTTGTTAATTCGTTCAAGCCCTACAAATCCGCAGGACCAGACGATATTATTCCAGCCATGCTTCAACATGCTCTACGTACAATCATGCCCCATCTTAAGGTTATTTTCACAAGCTGTTTAATGTTAAGATACATAACGATCAGTTACTCGCAAGGCAGGAAAACTACCCATTCAACCGCACAATATTTACCAGAAGAAGGAAAATAGATAATTTCAACCTACTAAAACTTAATGGGATACCTCTGAAACTCTCCAATGAAGCTAAATATCTTGGAACCATTCTAGACACAAAGTTAACGTGGAAGCGGAACACAAAGGAAAGTATGGAAAGAGCATTATGTGCGTTCTACGCATGCAAGAAAACCTCCGGTAAATGCTGGGGAATGCGGCCGCGTATGATCCACTGGATGTATACAGCGATCATTAGACCCATACTTACCTACGAAGCACTAGTATCGTGGAATGCAATGGAAAAAAGCTGCTATCGTAACAACCTCACTAAGATACAAATATAAGCAGATATAGGAGTAACAGGAAAACTGAGATCAACACCATTAGAAATAATACTTTACCTTCTTCCCTTGCAGGAGTACATTAAAGGCCTGTGCAGGCAAAAGCGCAATCCGTCTTAAAGTATCCGGTCTTTGGAAACAAAGTTCATAGAAAATCAGCTCATTAATAAATGAACAGGACATCCAGTTCTACACTGAAAATGGAAATAGGAACAGGAGGAGGAGTATTCTGTGAATCCTTACAGATCAAAAACTCATACAAACTCCCAAAAGAATGTTGTGCCTTTCAAGCTGAAATCTTTGCCATCGATAGAGCAGCGTTAACAATCCTAACAAAGAAAATAAATTACAATTTTGTAAACAGTCAGGCAGCAATCAATGCACTGGACAGTGAGGCAGTGAAGATCTAGGACAGTAAGTAAATGCCGTAAAACTATGAATAAACTTAGCAATATACATGTGATCAATTTCTGCTGGGTTCCCGGACATAGTGATATAGAAGGGAATGATGATCTAGCCAGTAAATGATTAACAAAATCCGCATTTTGATAGGCGTACTTACGGAACATTGTGCGATCGGCACTATGGCAAAAAGGCTGGGCATAAGCTCTACGGATTACTACAGGAGCTGTCAAGATAAGGAAGAAATAGAAACCACGAAACATCTGTTCTGCGACTGCCCAGATCTCCACAACCGTCGCCTCCTCCATATGGGACACAGACTCTTCGTAGAACCGGATAAGTTGGCCCATGCATCGCTGATGGATTTAACGAGATTCATAAGGAACCAGACAACTAGAAACAGTATTAGATGCGGTAACATAACAGGGTTTGCTGGTTAACTAAGCCATTCAATTGGAAATGGACTTCATCGCTCATTATCAAATGGATGTGGATACAAATTTTGCTCTGCTTTTTGCCGTAACGAAATGGCATAATTAATCCGTTGCTGGTAGTCTGTCGGCTTTAATTCTTGCACAAGCTGGACTTTATATGGGAACATGTGCAATGTAATCTTCTGAACAGACCTCCGCTTGTCTTGTTTGCAAAATTTTTGAAAAAAAAAAAATAAAAAAAAATGTTAAAAAACAAGTTCTGTCGTATTTAAACTATAAAAAAAATACACACGAACTGTATAGTTGTAGCTGCCAATACAGATGCTGTAGTAGGTAAAGAGTTAACTTATATTTTTGCTCCCCAAAGATGTTTTTTTTTTTCTATTTTACATATATAACTCATTGAAGTTGTTTAGTTCGGATCACATTCGTCTACCAAGGGGTGTGGGCGCATCTAATCTTAATGTGAATTAAAATCAACTACTCTATCATAAGCCTGAAGCTTTTGAGCACACAGTAGAATAGATGACATGCCGGCTTTTGCACAGTTTACTCCCTGTTCCATATCGCACTTATTGTAGGTGTTGTGCGCTTTACAGTAGTTTGTGATGTCCTCCATTACATACCATCAAAACTGTAAGGCTCCAATGACAATGCGGAACTTAGATAATACTTCTTAAACATCTGATTCATCTCATTGAATAATAAACTCAGCAAGTAGCTTCCTACAGACTCACTGAACAAACCACTTCATCCAGATAAAAACTTATCATCTGATAACATTATTAAATGAAATTACAATCCTAGCAGTAAAGCCATTACCTAAGTATATGTAGTTATGCCTTCCTCTCATAAAAGCATTTTAAGCCAACCTATTCGAAATCATGTCATGAATGCCAGCCCCCATATTTCCTCACTCATCACTTCCATCCAATTTATCTGAAGTTCTTTTCGCAAAAGATTTTCATTGGCAATTTCCATACGGACACTGTTTCCACTAAAAATCTCTGAAAAAGGCCGCCGTGGTGGAGAGGGTTGACGCCTTTAGCTGAACGAAATGAAAATAAAAGTATCGTAAAAAACTGTTAACAGAAATAAAAGGCAATAAATGCCTGGCTAGAGAAAACTATTAAAAATCATCACAACTAACCGAAATGAGGCTGCTCTACCGCAGTCAGATTTATAGTATATGTATCTCTGATGGGCATCCATAACCATAACCTCAAGCTGGCGAATCCAATTTATCTAAACGTTTTCATTAATATTATCCGAGCACATTATTTTCTGATTAAGTTAGTGAATTTTGCCCTTAGTTTGTTAGTTCCAGTTTAAAGAACTCACAAACGCATTAGTAATGAAATATCTTTTTTAAAAGTATGGCGTTTTACTGAATAAAGGTTAAGAGTTTCCTCATAACCAAAATTTAATCAAGGAAACTGTAAATGCTTCACTGATAGATTCAAGTTGAACGTTTTGTAATTGCATAGCAATAATCATTTTAAAACTGCAATAGTTCGCAGTTGTATCGACATATGTACAAGTGTAATAGGGTTTTTCAATATTGACATAAAAATGTTGTATTTTAATTCAAACGCAGCCTTAAACTTTTTTATGATCTGTCAATGTCAAAGCGTCAGTCAAGGTTAACTTTTTTATCATAGTGAAGATCGCGAACAAGTAACGTTCGGAAATTATTAAAAATTACTACCGAAATTCTGAGTCGGTGGTCGCAACTTTAAGAGCGCTTACTCCAAATTCAAGTCAACATATTCACTATTGAATGTTCATTTGCCAGTGAGACAAAGCACCGGTCGAAGTACCGAAAATATCGCAGACGTAAGTGCTGCAGTTTAAAAAGAGCCAAATCAGTTGATTCCACGCCGTTCTCAGTCCACATTGTGGCGAATTTTGCGTCTTGGCCTACACTCTTACAAAATCAAATTAACTCAAGAACTGAAGCCTCTTGATCATTTGAAGCGCCGAAACTCCTCCTATTGGGCTCTGCAAAAGTTTGAAAAAAATCCTGAATTTAATAGAAAAATCTTATTCAGCCATGAAGCTCGTTTTTGGCTTAATGGCTTTGTCAATAAGCAAAATATGCATTATTCGACAGCAACTTACCCACATGTGCTTAAAGAGACTCCATTGCATCCACAAAAAGTGACCGTGTCGTGTGGATTTCATGTGATTTAACTGTATTTTTTCGTCGATGAAAATGATCGCCATGTTACGGTTAATGGAGTTCGCTATCGTGCCATGTTGGAAGACTATTTTTGACCAAAATTGGATGGACTTGACATCAGTGATATGTGGTTCCAACAAGATGGTGCCGCATGCCACACAGCTGGTCAAACTATTGATCTATTGAAGGGGAAGTTCGGTAATTATGTAATCTCGAGAAATGGTCCGGTCGAATGGCCAGCTCGCTCATGCGATTTAACGGCGATGGATTTCTTTTTATGGGGTTACATTAAGTCGTTGGTTTATGCCAAAACAATATCGAACGCGAAATTGCCATCGTACAATTTTAAAAAGTTTTTCCAGTCTTAAAAGTTTGAAATAGAGGTGGGAAAAAGCGTTCCCTTTAGGTATAAACATTCTTAGATATACAGACAATAACATAAATATTTGTATTCAAGAGTTACCCAAGTCACCCCACAAAAAAAGTTCAACGGCGTCAAATCGCAGGTCCACGGAAGTCAAGCAACATCAGCAAAACCACTTGTATGGCATGTAGCGCCACCTTGCTGGAACCAGACATAGTCAGAGTTTATTTCCTCAGTTTCTGACCACAAAATAATTCTTGAGTCAGTTGGATCATGTAAGGGAATAATCCGAAGTCGTTATGCATAATTCTCCTCAGGCTAGTGCGGCTACTGTTCAGTTGCTGAGATCCTTGGCGAGTAGAGATTCTCGGGTTTAGGCGCACACTTTCGGCAACAGCAGCAATATTCTCGGCTGAGCGCACGGACCAACGCGAAGATAAGCAATCACGGTTGGATTTTTTTTTCAAAATTCGCACTGTTTCGGCAACACTGCACTCAATTTGGAAATAAGTTTTCATTATTTCCCAATGTTGTTCAAGCGTAAATCGATTCATTTCGTACCGCGGAGATATGATACTGTGTTTCTGTCAATTTTTTGATCGCAAAAGAGCTGTCAGTATTAAAATAACATGTAATTTAAAAAGAGACCAGCAGATAGGCTGATTCTGGCAACACTGATCACATACGCCATTTTTGTTTTAACACAACCCCACATAGCAGCACCGGGTGCAGCCTTCTTGATTTTTTTTTTTTTTTTTTTGTTTTTTATTATTATTTCGCAATTAATTGAGTTCATCACCTTATTTGTAGATCTACGGATCTGCGTCTCTTCATTCGTCTCCTTGTGATAGTTTCCTAATAAGGTAAGGCTTGTAGGTCATTATTTTTATGGATGGACAGGTCTCTTATGTGGTGTGCTTATATTTTTGATCTCTTCATTAATTGAAGATATGCCAAGATTACGATGTACATATACTGTCACAGGGATCATCTATAATTGTCCGAAGAATTTTGTTTTATAGTCTTTAAATAATGATCGCACTGGCGATACCCGATATTTGTATTCCGTATATCCAAACTGGTTCGACTATAGTCTTGTAGATTAATAGCTTGCAGTGGCGTGGGGTGAAATTTCAAGAGAGGGAAGCCGAACAAAGTTGAAGTAAAATGTTTTATTCAAGACTTACCATTTTGGTGTTCAGACTTAAGATATGCAATTCACGCCACCTTTGTTATACTTTAAATCATTGGAATTTACGTAGACAATGAGCTCATCGCATAAAAAAGTGGCTTCGAAAGCCTTTCTAGGCGGAATAATCTATATAAGTTATTGATAACTCGGAGCGTTGTTAAATATAAAAAATTTAGCAATTACAATTAAGTACTACCTATTTGTACTCTAAAGCTATCCAACGATTCTTTTTTACGAATTCTGCTAAAACTCTTTCATAAAAATTTGAGTTATTTTTAATTTCTAAAAGAAGGTGCTTTTCGATAGATAAAAGTGCCAGGTCTGAGAGACTTTCTTCTTTTTGGGAATTTCTTAAATAAGTGTCGACTCTTTTTAATTATTAGCTTGTTATTTGTTGATAGTTTTGAACTTTTTTTCAGGAGCCAATATACATAGTTGTCAAAATTTTATCTATTTTGGTTTCGTTTTTGTATTATTTCATGTTTCCATGACAGTTTGTATGTCCTAGATATTTTGCATGGTTGTCCATAGGAATTTGTTTATTGTTTAAATAAATAGCTTGAGGGCTGAAGTTGTAAATGACGTGTACCGTATTATATTCGTTGACTTGAATTCCTCATCTGTTGAACCAATCTACTGTTTTGTCCATTATTTCCTGTAGTTTGCTGGTAGTCGTGAAGAAAGAATCGCCGTGCCATCTGCAAATGTTACTATCATAGAGTTCAGTTGTCTTCGTTTTGGAATGTCACCTTTATATAAAAGATATAATATCGGTCCCAAAATACTGCCTTGAGGAACACCTGTGTCTACTTCGCATATATCTGAATATCCGTCATTTTACTGCACATAAAAGAGTCTCTCATTTAAATAACTCTTAATAAAATGGTAGTAGTCTGGTAGCATTAGTATCAAATTTTGTAGGAGTCCTTTTGTGCCAAACACTATGCACAATACTTTAACAGAGTCTTGGTAAACCGCCACACAATATCTTTGTTCGTCCAAATCGTTAAGAATCTCATTTGTTACTTTATGAACTTGTTGAATGGTTGAATATTATCTACGGAAAACCGAATTGATGATCGGGAATAAGGCTTTTTTGCTTTATGACTGTTTCCATACGATCAAAAAGCAATTTTTCAAATGCCTTGGAGATAATTGGTAGCAATCTTATTGGTATGTACGATGCTGATATTGTAGCGTGCTTGCCTGGTTTTGGTATGGCGGTTATTTTCGATACCTTCCAAACTTTTCGGACGTGATTTAGACTAAGATTGGCATTAAAAATAATTCTTAGGTATTTGATTCCCATGTCGGGAAATTCTTTTAACATTTTTCCTATTATCATGTCATATCTTCTTTATATTTAATCTATCTTGGAAGAAATGTTTTATTTTATTTGTGTCGAATTCTTGTATTTGTAGTAATGTTGACTTAAGGCATCGAGATGTTAGTTTGATTGATTGGTAAATGTTGTTTTGAAGTGATCTGCTAGTGGTTGTGCTTTGTCTGTATTTGTCCTAGACCATTTGTTGTCCAGTTTCAATAAAGGTGTTGGCAGATACTACATTTTTTAAGTTTTTAATTTAGTCTCCATAATGAGAAGTTGGTTGCTTTAGTCGCTGTTAGATTTGATAGGAATTTATTTGTGTTGTCATTACTTTGTGCCTGTAAGAGTGCTTTTAGCTCTTTCGTTGGTTTATTTAGTTTTGCCTTATGGAGTGGGACCTAGTAATTTGCCGTATCTTTCGCAGTTTCCATTTTTATTTGATTATTTGTCAAATTTATTGCGGTGTCAAGTCGTTGAATTTTTTGATTTTAATCTCTGGAGTAGACTTTTTGGCTTTGCGTCATTTAGGTGGATAATAAAACTTTCGAGTTCGTTTGGTGTTTTTGGAGTTATTTGAAGTTTTATTCCCTCATTATTTCGCGGAAAGTGGAATAGTCTGTCTTGTAATTGCATAGTTGCACTTCTAGAGTTTGAAGTCTTGGATTTGTTTGGAATTCAATTATAATAGGTGAACGAGGCCAGTTCAAATCATAATTGTCAGTTGTGTCTGGTTAATATTCCTGTCTATGCAGAAGTCTATGAGCGCCGGTATGTTTCTAGTATCTGTGGACCAGTACATGGGTTCAGCAGTGCAGACGTGCTTACAGTTAGTTTTTATTATCGCGCCTAGTAGGTTTTTTCCATTTCTATTTGAATCCCCAGTGGGTGTGCTTAGCGCTGAAGTCTCCTGCAATGAATCGTGAACCCAAATGCCTTCAGATAGCCTTTAAAAAGCATAACAGGTGTTTGTTAAAAATTCTTAAATCCTAAAAATTTCTTAAAAAATCGATTACTAATTACAGCCATAATTAGTCCATAATCTTCTTAAAAATATTCCCCAAGGAGTGGGCGTGCTATAATACTATGCAATGTATGGGTGAACAGCTTTTAAATAAATTGCTGGTAAAAGCATCGAAAAACAAATATTTTTGAAAAGTTCTGGTGGTGGATTTCGAAAAGTTTTGCTCTTGTGCTACTTTGGTTTTAGAAAACTTATAGGAATGTAGAACAAATGGAAACGCTAACAAAAAGCACAACATATTAAAGAAACCAAAACATGTGTTAAATCTGAATTATTAGAAGGTTAATAGAAAAATGCTAAAATACCATTACCAATAGTGTGGTAAAATGAGACAAGCTAATGGCGAAAATGGAAATTATTTTACGACAATTATCCTGACATCTAATGAGTGAACAAATAAGAATATTGCCAAGGAAGGCCTTTGGAGAAAATCTAACATTTTTTTTCATGTTCACGAATAATTTCGTTTAAAGGTTGTTATCTGAAACCTAGATAACCACTTCGTTGAAATTGATGATTGAGATACCGAGGTGAAACCGAATCGAAATAAGACTAAGTTTCACATATATTCTAAGCTGTTTACCTCGGTGATAAAAAAAAAAAAACGTTGAATTATACTTAAAATGGGCTGTCAATAGTAACACTTTTGGTTCTAATAAAATAGCTTAAACATCCCATTTATTGGCACAGTTAAAGAAATTTTGATTTTAACAACTTTCAGTTATTTACAATGTAAACTTATTTTATTAAATAACGTACGAATTTATTGTTTAATTTAATATCTATTTGTCACTGCCAAATGTTGAATTATATAATAAACTTAAGAATAGAACATCTTCATCAAAAATTACAACCAACGTCAATTAGAGAAAAGATTTATTTATTTATTTACTTATTCACCTACAATAGTAGCTTATACATATATAATACACAATAATTGTTATAATAAAATAAGTTGGAACGCACAATTTAAATTTTAATAATAAAGGCGTTAAGAGAGCAAACTGAGGATAATATTTTTGCAACTTTCACGATGAGAATCCGATAATTATTGCATACCTCATTGAAGATAACAATAGTCCTTGTAAAAGGTTTATTTAGACCGTAATTTGTTAGATGCGCAGTAAGAAAAAGGAGTGCTCTCCCTCTAAGCGGTCTCACAGGAGCACAAGAGATAAAAGATCAGGGCTTTAAATATGGTAACACAGCAAATCTCTTACAAACATTATATCATGAGCATATCTTCTATATTTTAAGGGTAGTAAGCCCAGAAGCTGACATTTGGCCTCATGGGATGGCCACCCCATTTTCCAAAAAAAAATTGTTTTGTGAATCACTTTTGAACTTTTTTCACACGATCAGAATGAAGCTGATAAACCAAATTCAAAATAAGGTCAGAATACTCAAGTATCGATCTAGCTAGTGAAAATAACAACAAAGAAGCGTATGTGGATCGGTAAAATCGTTCAAATTTCTTTTTATAAGGCCAATAATTGAATTAGCCTTAGCAACTATGTAGTCAGTATGAAGATTAAAAGTTAGCTTAGTAGCGGTAATGACACCGAAATCTTTTACTTTATCAAGTCTATTCAGTTGATGAGAATGAAGGGAGTAATTGTAATGGAAATTTGAAGAACTTGGAAATGGTACCATGAAATATTTCTTTATGTTCAAAACAAGATACTCGTAGTTCTTGATACATAATGTTAAGCTGCACTTTGAGACAATCATCAATACATTTTATCTTAAAAACAATTTGTAGATCATCAGTATATGTATATTAGATATTTGTAGAATTGTATGTGTAAGGAGATGTCGTCAATAAATAGAATAAATAACAAGGGGCCCAAATGACTCCCTTGAGGAACTCCTGAAGTACAATTAATTGATCTTGAGCAACAATTATTATTAATAAAGATAAAATCCAATTTAACAACGTGAAATGAATAATGAATATACACAGCATCAACTTGACATCCGCTTTCAATAGCATTGATAGCATAATTCGAAAAGTATGCCAAATTGGATGGACCGACCAGATACAAAGCGTATTTCTTTATATTAAATTCCAATTTATCTTTAACAATGCTTTCAAAAACTTAAGGTATTGCTGATGACTTGCTAATACCTCTATAGTACTCAATATCGCTTTTGGAACCAAAAGAGAGATTTTCCAACTATCAAGACAAATTCCAGACGAAATGATCACCAAAGTGAGGGAGCAACTCCGGTCTACTATAGGGAGATATAGGGTAACTAGATCCCTATGGCCTGCTTTACATATTAAAAGTAGTGCTGCTACTAAAAATAAGATGCACGATGGGGTCGCACGTACTTGGAGTTGTATATGGTTTAAGTGCAACAACTCAAATTTGAAATTTAAACAAAATCGTTAAAAAAAAAACGTTAAAACTCGAAAAAAAAGTTGGCAATTTTCCCAAAAACCTAGTATACCATTATCTGACGTATGTCAAATATTGCTTAAATATCGGCTTTGCATAAAAACGCCTGAGTCATATTTAAGAACAAGCCAATTTTCAAAAACCGGTCGTTAAGTAAAGTACCGTTATATGTATTTTTTGGCAAAAGTCTGGTACGTTATTTGTTTGCCTATATTCACCGGAACTTAAATAATAAATTTGAACGAAATCGTTGGAACCGTTTTCGGTTTTAAATTTTTTTAATTTTAGGGTTAGAATCAAAATTCCGACTTTGCTTCGAATTGTGACCTTACAGACCCCAGATATGAACACACTTTTTTTAGATTCTCTGTTATTCGACTAGTAATGTCAAGTTTGATTAAAATCTCGAGATCCACAATTTTCAGGAAACTAATAAAAAGACGGTCAAGAAAGAAATAAATATATTGGTAGCATTCAAACTAGTGAAGTTCTTTTTTTGTTGGTACATTTATTATCTCTACGATGCACATGATAGCATAAAAGTTAAATCAATGAAGATAATTAATTAATTTATAATCTTAAGTCCTCTACATTTTCTTTTTCTGCCAAATCCGGCAGATAGTAAAATAAATTCGAATTTGCATTGTACGGATATATTTTTTTGGAAAAGTCACCGTCTCGAAATCGTTGTTCATTGAAGTCAATTTGGGTAAGATTTGACCCAAACACAGAATTTAGGTTAAATTTGAGAAAACTCTGTGTGAATTGTTAAAAGAAAATTGTTCGCGCCCTAAATTTCGAGGGCGTGTGGTTTGCAAATTGTACTTTCTAATATGTATCTACTATAATTTTTATTAATAAAATATCTGTCCAGTCCAATCTAAAGTGTTGTCATTTCAATTAATATAATAAATTACCAACCAGCAGTATTAAATCTGAATTCAGAAATCTCCGTAAATTACTCAAATTCGTCAGTAAAAAATAAAGAAATAACACTGGGGAACAATCATTCTGCGGCGTGGGCTTTTGGAGTGGATTTTGGGTAATTCTAGTCTCCTGAATACGAAAAAGATATCAGATCTGCCGAATTGACTCTAGTTTTTGAGATAAAGTCAACCCTCTTATAAACCCGACCTAACCTATGATCCATGATATTTTTTTTTTTGTCGACGGTCAGTCCTTTCTACTCCAGTGTTCTTCTCTTGCACGGCTGCCCCATAGACAAAGAAAACAAGGGTATTTAGCTTACCCATCTTGCTTACCTAATACAAAATTCACCATCTTTATATCCCCACGCATACTGACCACTGATATTGAACAAATAACTTCTCTAAAACAACTTTGATATTTTGGTATTCCTCCTTAAGTTTCGTTGAGTGACCTGACGAGTTTGAAGCATTGTGCAGTATCTAATACACATTTCAATCTACTTTTATTAAATTTATATGCTCAGAAGTATTGTTACAATATACTGGGTTGTTCTCCTCAGCAAAATATAGAGGAATGTCTTGCTCTCTAGTCCAAGGAGATGTTATTGTTACGCCAATCTGAAGGCAATGTATTTCTTTAAGTTTTGATGCTGGCTTATTTAGTTATTGATTCTGATCATTTATATATAGAGTTTGTGGGGTCTGTAGGTATTATTTCTCTATGTTACAAACTATGTTTAATATTTCCCTAGGATATGGTGTAAATAGTACGTTACATTAGTGTATGTATACCAGTGGCGTGGGGTGGAATTTCAAGAGAGGGAAGCCGAAAAAATTTTAAGTAAAATGTTTTATTCAAGACTTACCATTTTGGTGCTTATTCGAAACACAGACTTAAGATATGCAATCTAAGCCACCTTTGTTATACTCTAAGTCATTGGAATTTGCGTAAACAATGAGCTCACCGCTTAGAAGAAGCCGTTCTGGGCAGAATAATCTATATAAGTTATTGATAACTCGGAGCGTTGTTTAATATACAAAATTTAGCAATTAAAATTATGTACGAGTACTACCTATTTGTACTCTAAAGCTATCCTACGATTCTTTTTCACAAATTCTGCTAAAACTCTTTCATAAGAATTTTAGTTATTTTTAATTTCTAAAAGAAGGCAGTTATTTTAATTTAAAAAGATTTCACACAATGTTAGAGCTTGAGAAAAAGTATCTCTAAGCATTTCCGTATTAAAATGTCTATAAAGTTGAAAACCCTCAAGCATTTTAAGTGAAGGGGTAGTGTATAAAACTTTGAGTTCCTTTTTTTGAAGTAGTAAAATTAAAAATTCCATGAAATAGGGTAATTAAAGAAGATATTTTGTCATCCGGCATTGAATTAGAAAAATATTGATATTTTGATTTGTTTAATAAATCAAATAAAATATATGAACTAAATGAACTATACCTATTCTTAATCTGACTTGTAACATTATCTATAATTGCTACAAAAATTCGGTTATAATTTGTTTTTGAATCAATATTAAGTAGCCGGCGTTTGCGTGGAGGTTCTGAACAGTTACTTACGCTCTCTCATGTCAAATGAGTTTAAAAATTCAGAATGAATCCATTACTCAAAACCCTCGATCTCTTCGCAAGCTCTATGTCTTCTCTGCAATTGAATAAGACGTTCACTATACGCGAATGATATTGCCGTCGAGGCTCTGATGCCCCGGAATGCCAGCTTTCTAGAAGAACTACAGTGTCTATGAAACGCTTCATTAAATCGCGATTGCGATCAACTTTTCTATTATGAGCCTCGTAAGGATTCCCTAAAGAAGTCTCTATGCGATATTCGCCAAATTCATGCAAATAATCAATTTTCATTGATGGTGTTAAGCGACCTAGTTCTATAACCTTTTTTTTTTTACAAAAAAGAAAGCTTACTGAACTCGTGGGTTTCTCTTAGAAGAAAATCAGTTAAACAACACTCAAAATTAACTAGAGACATCTTGTCTAAGAATAATAAGAATGTTCAATGGGGCACCTCTTGAGTAGATTTATAATTACTTACTTGGTATATAGCTAATAACTATTCACTTAACTTACTCACTTTATAATAATTTAATAATTTAAAACACTAACTTAACTAACAATATGTAATTGCTAAATTTTTAAAATTTTCTAAGTCACAAAAATCACAAAAATTTGCATCTAAATTTTCAATAAATCACGCACAATTACAGAACCGATTTGCAACCGTCGCGTCATTTCAAATTTGCAAAAAAAAAAATACCCAACAAGTAAGAAAATCGTCGGCTTATTTTGTTGCCTACAATAAAAAAAAAAAACTCCTTCGAACTAAAATCTTTCTCCTCCACCAATGTTCATCCACAAAAGCCGAGAAATCCCGGGTTATTTTCCTCATAAGTGAATGTATGTTAGACAAAGAAATCGCAAATGAACTTCTACTATATGCCAGAAAGCAATAGAGTTGTAAGTTCGTACTGTGAAGAAATGAATGCATAAGCCAGAAAATGAACGGCTTTTTAAAAAAAATTCATTGCACGCTTTTCTTTTGAAAAAAGAAGTTGTCTCTCGCTAGCAGAGTTCATACTTGTCTCGGCTATGTGTGCGAGTTTGTGTATGAGTAAAAATGAATAAACAACCGAAGTGGTCACAGCATTTCATCTTCGAGCGTGTATGAAGTTATGATTTATGAATGAAAAATGGTTTGATGAACAAATAATTGAATGTGATGGTTGGCAAGTGGCAAAATAAAAATGTTTGATATTTGAAAAGCGAAGCCGGAAGGAATCGGCTTTTATGGACGCCACGCCACTGATGTATACTGAGTTCACTACAAAACCTAATGCCGCAGAAAAAAAATTGTTTTTTGTTCCCCAGTGTAATAATTTAATACATATTGTTTGGTTTCAACTATTGCTTTGCCAGGCACGTCTGTCGACACATCTCCACTGGAGACCTTAATAAACAAACCAATTTTATTTCAAATGGTTTTCATAAAAATAAATGTAACAGAAACAAGTGTTGTAAATATATGTATGTACATCAACTGGAATACTTGTGGTAGAAAAACCACAATATTATACATTGAGGAATTTCAATTTCCAGTCACTCCATTCCCATTGAAAACTGTGCCAGATGTTGGTTCTAGGTACAACTGCAAATTTAGGTCGAATGGATTTATGGAAGGTACACTGCGTATTCTCCTGCAACCCTACACTCTTGTACACTATTTGAATAATTTCCATTTCGACAATATTGTAAGGTAAACTATATCGTAACTTTGTTTGTGTTTGTATATTATTTTCACCTGTTTGAGTAGATATATTTTTAGAACGAAAATTCTAAAATCACATTGATCTTCTGGAATAGATTTACGATTGCATCACTCATTATGCTCTGCATGACTATTCAAAATCAAAATCTCCCAATGCTCACTTTTGTCTATAACCCAAAATACGAGTAATAGCCGCAAACCCTCGCCCGGCATTCATCTTCACTCGACCGCACTAGCTACAGCTTCTAGATGAGTATCTCAGGAACAGTGAACCAAGGACTGCCACCTCCTAATCCACTGTTTTATGCACGTACTCGTAGGTACACTTACCGACTGTATTTGAGCACAGTTTCTTTGTAAGCAAATCATCAAGCAGCCATGGCCTAACCAAATTATAAGTGGCTCTAATATGGTGGACCATTTACTTTCTTAGCTACTAGTGGAAACATATAAAAGGAAACAAAATAAATTTTAAAATAATAGTAGTTCTACTGAGATGGCAGATTAGCTGTAGCGTGGTCTTCGACCTGAAGGATAACACCTCCAAAGCCGCTAAATAGCCAAAATCAGAAGCTAAGAATAGGAAGATGATGGGATAACTAAGGAGACATGTTGTTGCACATAACGCCAACGGTCTCATACAAAGACTAGAAGAGCTAGAAAATATTTCTACGAGAAAATGACATTGACATATGTATGTTTGATCTGTGAAAACTCACCTGACGAAAACTATAGCGTATAAAACATTACTGGATACAGTACCTATCACGCTTATCACCCGTCGGAAAGGGCCAGAGGCGGATCGTCTTTAATCATAAAAGA
>OY720432.1:43253356-43303019 GCA_963082735.1 Pocota personata | reverse complement strand
TTGTCCACTGCGTTGAAGAACATATCGAACTGAGAGTATCACTTAGGACGTCTTCTGAACTCGAAATCGAAGTTGATCGTTTTGTTGAATTTCTGCAGCGCGCCGCGTGGAAAAATACTCCCTATCAAAGGAAAACGACGATCAATCATGCCCAAAAATATCCACCGGAAATAAAAGAAATGATAAGGGAGGAACCGAAAATACAAGCGGCCCCAATCAAGAAAAATGACAACCAATGGGCTAAAAATTATAAAGACAAAGCAGAAGTCTTTGCCGCTCATTTAGAAGAAACATTTAAACAAGCGCTTGTTGGAAATGATAATGCGTCGGATATAGCGCTTCACAATTACACAGTAAGAAAGGCAAGTCTGACCGAACTTCAACAAGAAATAAAGACACTGAAACCGAATAAAGCTCCTGGATACAACCTAATCACAGGAGAGCTTCTGAAATCGTTACCTAGAAAAGCGTTAGTTGAGTTCCTCTACATCATAAACGCAGCGATAAGCCTAGAATATGTTCCGAGTCAATGGAAAGTCGCGGAAGTAATAATGATTCTGAAGCCAGGAAAACCGCCGAATGATAAAAAATCGTATAGACCTATTTCGCTGCTGCCGATTATGTCTAAAGTTTTCGAAAGAATAGTACTTAAGCGATTACAGTCGGTTATAGAAGAAAGATCTCTTATTCCCAATCACCAGTTTGGGTTTAGAACCAAGCACTCAACAATACACCAAGTGCATAGAATAACTGATTTAATTGAGAAAGCTTACGAAGAAAAAAAGATTTGCTCCAGCGTATTCCTTGATGTTTCTCAAGCTTTTGACAAGGTCTGGCATGAAGGATTGAAATATAAATTACGACAAGTTCTGCCGGAACACTTATATTTATAATATTCTGGAAAAATACTTGACGAATCGACTTTTCCGAGTCAAACACAGAAATGAATATTCAGAATTTAAAGAAATAAGGGCTGGGGTGCCGTAGGGAATTGTCCTTGGACCGCTTTTGTACCTATTATATACTCGCGATATACCACAAGAAGAAGGCACCGTATTAGCTACATTTACTGACGACACTGCCATCCTGGCAATGGGTAAAACGATCGAAGAAACGACTGAAAAATTGCAAGAAGCATTGAAAAAAGTAAATGAATGGACAAAGATTTGGCGACTAGCTTTAAATGAAAACAAATCTGTTGATGTTAATTTTATTTATAAGAAAATAAATAATTTGCCGATCTTTTCAAACTCGGTTCAAATTCCGTTTGCAAACGAGGCTAAGTATCTTGGAATGACACTTGATGCTAAGCTGAAGTAGAAATCGCACGTAAAGAACTAGAAACCAAATACAGAGAAATGCACTGGTTACTTGGAAAACATTCCAAGCTTAATATAGAGAACAAACAAGCTTTTATACAAGCAAGTGCTAAAGCCGATATGGACATATGGAATACAACTCTGGGGTTGTACCAAAATAAGTAATGTCAATATTTTACAAACTTTTGAAAACAAAGTGCTAAGATCAATAGTTAATGCACCGTGGTTTATTAGAAATAGCGATATCCATAGAGATTTAGGAATTGCAACAGTCGAACATGAAATCAAAAATTTCGCGCGTAAGCATAAAGACAGATTACAAGGACACGTTAACAATGAAGTCCTTCGAATTCTAGATGAGAGGAATCTACTGCGTCGTCTACAAAGGACTAAACCTTTCGACTTAACGCGATAGCAAGAAACCGCGTCTAATTTGCGAAACAAACAGGAACTTTCAATGGAAAGGGACCTGCCAAACGATCTCAATACGTGAAAGAAAAACTGCTGGATAAGTAAAAACTTAGTTGTAGTCATCAACGAAATTTATCACGAAGGGAGGTTTTTTAGTGAGTAAAAATCTCACACTACTATGAGCACGCACTATCGATTCACATAGTGTCTTCATGAACATTTTTTATCTACCCTCGAAAAAAAAAAAAAAATTTTGTAGGGTTCAAGGAAGAACTCAAAAACTTTTCACTGCAAAGGTCAGAGAACTAGACGGCCCACTGAGAAGAAGCCTCAGTAAAGTATGGGAAAATTGGTACCTACGCTTCCTAGCTCCAAGCTAGGAATGAAGATTCTTGAACGGCTTGAAAGTAATTTACTAAGTACTGTAAAACAAGAATAAGGGCGAAAACAGACAACTAACTTGGCAAGTGATATCATAACTGTCCCCTTGTCTTCATCGATTGTTAAGCAAACAGACAATCAAATACCAAATTATGATAGACATTATGCTAAACTTTAAGTCTCATCTAAAGTATGTACGAAAAAAGGCGTCGATCCTACAATCATCGGTAGCGACGATACTGCCAAACATCGGCAGACCCAAATATAGTCACTTACAACTCTGGACAATAAGACTCAATTATTGTCCAGAGTTGTAAGCTTAGCAATACTGTACGCATCTCCAGTGTGGCCTGATGCTATGGAAATAAAATAATCTAGACGAAAATTATTGTCGGTGTATAGACTCAGAGCTCTAAGGACAATCTGCATCTATAGAACAGAAAAGGCGGCTTGTGTCGTAGCTGGCATGGTGCCCATCGACATCCTAGTCGACGAAACGAAACGAGTGTAGATTAGAAAACTCGCAAATCGACAACAAGGAGGAGTTATTAGAATGGAGAAAAGGGAATTCTCAATGGAAAAATCGATGGGATAACACTACAACATGAAGAATAGGAACCTGTGTGATAAGTAGGAGAGGTGAACTACAATAACACAACTGGTCACGGCGAATATAAAAATTGTCTGCATAGATTCGGACACAATAGTTCATTTTGTCCGCGCTGTGAAAACGAGGAAGAAGATGTAAAACATGTGATGTTCTACTGCCCATACTTCAGAACAAATGATAGCAACCTTGCAGACCCCAGACAGCTCATTGGAGATATGATTCTGTCCAAGGAAACCTGGCGCGTAGTGAATGGATCTATAAGCAGTATAAAGATCAAACTCAGAAGAATCGAACCCCTAAGAATAGAGAATGGCGCAGAACAGAGCACGGTCTAAACGGCTAACCAGCACCGCGAAATAGTACCTAACCGTTGTTCCGCGGGGAGAGTGGTTGAAGTGTGCGGGGATGTGGTTTAGTACGTAGGCGTATTCCTGGCATCGATCGTTCAGGCTTGCGAATCGTGCATGCCAGTAGCCCGGGCGACAGGTATCTAGATTGATTGATTGATTGATGTTCGAGGCGTCCCTTATCACTGCAGCCACAGGTGGGCCTATTGTGATTTCCTCATAGTTAAAGTTAATCCATGATGCTATATTTAATGATGATCCCGGTTATGTCTTTGGGTGTGCTGGCAGATATTTCTCTTCTGCTTTGAGGTAGAAGTTATCTAGGAAACGATGACGTGTTCTGATAATAAAGTCACAGTGGCAAAGTATGTGTTCTGCTGATTCTTCGTCTTCATTGCACATTCTGAATATGTCGTCGTGTGCTATTCCCATGGCAATGAAATTTTTTATAACTCTGCAATTTCTCGTTAAGCAACCTGTGACCAAGCATTGTTTAGTTCTTGGTGGGAAGTATTTGGCAAAAATGTTTCGCGTTCAGTTTCCATCCAGTAATGATGTGCTTTTTCTTCCAGTTTTTAATACTGCTTTTTGCAGTGCTGTTGTGTATTCCTCAGAATGATCTTGGCATCATGAAGTTTGATGCGGATCCTTTTCTAGCTAGTTCCTCAGCTTTTTCATTATCTTCATAACCGCTGTGTCCAGGTATCCAAATGAGATGAACTCGGTTTGAGCTGATTAATGTTATGAGCAGTTGAAGGCAGTCCCACACTAGTTTTGAGGTAATTTCATATGCCTTAATTGCAAGCAGCGCGGCTTTGCTATCTGAGAGAATATAAATGTTCTTGTTGGTTATAGATCTGTTTATGTTCTCCCGGACACACAGTATTTCGGCTTGAAATACTGAGCTACTTTTACCCATACTTGATCAGTGCATATACTCCAGCCCCAACTCATTCATCTGTTTTGGATCCATCTGTGTACCATATATGAGAATCTCTAGTAAATGTAGGTTTATTTTGTTCCCAATTACTTCTATCTGGAAATGTTACCTTGAAGCTGTGGATGTGATGTTGAATTTCGGCAGACATTTGTCTGCTATACTTATTTCAAGTAGTTCATTCTTCATTCCAGATAAGAACTATAGGAAAATAATTTTAAATAAAACACCAACGGTGTGAGATATCAAATCGGTTCTGGTTTTATTTTGAAGCTACATTCATGCCATTATGTATCGAAAGCACATCATTTAAATTGCCTCTTCCGCTTCGCTGACAGTGCTTCAAGCGGTCGGTCCAATTTTTGATGAATCGGTCCAATATTTCGATAATATTTTTTAATAACATCTGGATGTCATTTGTAACTTTGACAGCTGCTGAAACATAACAATTGGAAAAACTATCATTGGTATCTGGTCACCCTATATAAGGTTAGAATGAATAGATCTTGTATTCATTTCATACTCTGTGATGATCATATAGGCATTAACCATAGCTTCTTTCATGATATAAAGATGAAGTGGTGGTAGATTTAGGATGACTTCTAGCGCTGCTGTGGGAGTAGTTCTCATGGCTCCTGTAGCACACACACACAAGCTAGTCTTTGTAATTTATTGAGCCTGGCTTGTGTGGACCTTTATTTGGTTTTTTACCACCATACGGGTACTGCTTATGTGAGAATAGGTCTCGATATGGGTGTATACATTCATAGAGTCATTTTGGGATTAAGTTCCCAGTTCTTGCCAAGAAAACTTCTGCTGGTCCACAGGGAGATTCTGGCTTTGTTATGTGAGAATTATTAATGTGCGAATTCTATGTGAGTTTTTCATCCAGGGTTACTCCAAGAAATTTGACTTCTTTCGAGAGTTCTATTGTTTTACCAAAGAGTGTGGTTTTTCTGAGCCTATGAAGCTTTCTTCTCTTAGTGAATACAATTATGGTGTTTGTATCAACAGGAGTGCCACAACGGTCAATCCTAGGTCCCTTGTTGTTTTCAATTTTTATTAATGACCTTTCGCTGTCGGTTAAAAATAGTTTTGTACACATGTATGCTGATGACGTACAAATTTATTTATTTGACATTAAGTCAATTATTGGTAAGGTGTATGGCTGTCTAAGGAACTTATCTCAATCCCAATACTTTACGCCACAAAATACAAGACTGATGCTTGCTAAGACCTTAATTCTTCCACTAATTACTTATGGGTTCCAAATACTCTTACCTTTTCATATAAACATGCCAACATTAGCGTTGATTTAGAAAACTCTCTTTCTTTTAACTTCCGTAAAGCTGACTTTGCTAAACTTAATAACCTAGTCAATAACTTAAACTTCAACCTCTTTCTAAAGAATAACACCCCCATTGATATCGCTCTCGAATTCTTTTACACAGCAATCTTTGACTGCCTTCTCCAATCTGTGCCATATTTGCCGCCAAAAAACTGCTCGTCATCTCCTCCTTGGTATAATAATGAATTACTTACTCTTCGCAATATCAGAAACAAATTATGGAAAACTTACCTGAGATCCAGATCGGCCTCAGATTTTTCATTCTACCAGCAAGCTTATTCCCGCTTTTCCATCCTCTGCGAATCCCTCTATCTCGAATACCTCGACAGAATGCAATTAAGCCTAATCACAGATCCAAGGCGTTTTTACCAATTTATAAACGTTAAAAAAAGGTCCGATGGCTTCCCATCCACTCTAAAATTATTCAATACATCATCTGCTGACCCTAAAGCAATCGCCAACCTCTTTGCGACCTTCTTCAGTCAATCGTATTCTGACCACGTTTACGAACCGGATCTTGACTATTTCAGCTACCTGAACAACTGCCCACAAACCTCCCTTGTCTCAGTTGACATAAGGACTGATATGGTACGTGAAAAGATCAATCAACTTAAGGATGATTTTTCCCCAGGCCCTGATGGTCTGCCCGCCATATTTCTAAAAAAATGTGTAAATGTTTTATGTCAGCCCCTTACAACTCTCTTTCGACTCTCACTCTCTCAAGCTGTTTTCCCTAAATTATGCAAGGACTCCTTTATTTTCCCCATCCATAAAAAAGGCAGTAAAAATGACATATCAAACTACCGGCCCATAGCCAAACTCTCTTCTATACCTAAGCTTTTTGAAAGCATTGTCTATGACTCACTTTATTTTCATTGCAAATCCATCTTTTCTCCACAACAGCACGGTTTCTTAAAGGGTAGGTCCACAACGACTAACCTAACCGAATTCGTTTCTAAAACACTGCAAGCATTAGAGAAAGGTAAGGAAGTGGATGTCATTACGACCCACTACAGCAAGGCGTTTGATAAAATATGTCACCAAACTATTTACCTTAAACTTAAAGACTTCGGTTTTCCCCCCTTTTTCATCTCATGGTTGAGATCGTACCTAGTGCAACGCCAGTACAGGGTTCTCTTTAGATTTTCAGTCTCTGATCCAATTAACGCCACTTCGGGTGTTCCTCAAGGCAGTCACCTTGGTCCACTGATTTTTGTCTTAACAATAAACGATGTTGATCACATCATAAAAGACTCAGATCTGTCTATTTACGCGGATGACATGAAAATCATTAAGACAATATCTACCCCCACTGATTCTATCTTACTTCAAAACGACCTTAATTCATTCTACACATGGTGCGACAAAAACTACTTAGAACTTAACGTCGGCAAATGTCAATCCATAACGTTCTCTCGTAAGCGTCTTCCCCCACCCCTCAGAACCTATTACTTTCGCAACGAGTCTTTTCCCGCAGTCTCCTCTATACGCGATCTGGGTATTATTTGTGATAGGGAGCTAAACTTCCGTTCCCACATTGATCATATTATTCACAAGGCCAATTCTTCTCTCGGTTTCATAAAACGCTGGTCTAAAGAATTCTCGAACCCTTACGTTACAAAGTCTCTTTACATCAACTTTGTTAGACCCCTCCTTGAATATGCCAGCCAAGTTTGGTCTCCATTTCACGACACCCACTCCCTTAGAATCGAAGCCGTGCAGCGAAGGTTTATCCGTTTTGCCTTACGTGGTCTCCCATAGGACGACAACTATATCTTACCCCCCTACGAAAATCGGCTAAAATTAATTAACTTGCATACCCTTATAAAACGTCGTGAGGTAGCTGACATACTCTTCGTACACCAATTATTAACTGGCACGATCGATTCTCCCGCACTACTGGAAATAATTTCACTTCAGACTAACCCACGCAACCTTAGATCCGTACCGCTCTTTCGTCTCCCTCTCCACCGTTGCGTCCAGAATGTTGCGTCTGGCCAACAATGCACAGAACACACTTGACTTTCATTCCAGTATATCTTCTATTAGAAATTCTCTCTATACCTCCTCTTAACAACTCCCCATACTTCCCTTCCCTTAAATGTTAGTTTTAAGTTTTAGTTTAAGATAATTGTGTGGGCCCTAGGGCCCGGTCAATAAGCATAAAAAAAAAAAAAAAAAAAAAAAAATAGGTTAAGGCAAATTTAGGTTAAGTTATTTTCTAAGTTAAGGCTTGTACTAAGCTTCAATAAAAAAAAATATTATGTAGCCCGAGCGCCGAAATGAAAAGAAAACTTAAAGTTGTCTTTAATAACCTTATTCGTTATGTTTTTCTTATAAGGAGATATGACCACGTCTCCCCCTTTCGAAACAAAATTCTTGGCTGTACTTTGGAAGCTTACTTGGATTATTTAGTCATAATTTATTTGCATAAAATCATTATTACTAAACAACCACCATACCTATATGAAAAAATACATCTTTTGCGTTCATCTCGCTCTCTCTTTTGCAACCTAATTTTTCATGTCTAACTTCTGAACGTCAATTTTTCATTCATGCCGTCTGCCTGTGGAATGCATTGCCTCTAAGCATCAGAAGACTGCACAATACTGATCGGTTTGATAACTATCTACTTCTTTATATGTCTAATAGGTAAAATTATAAAATTAACTTGAATTTCATTTGAAATTTTTTATACGAATTTGTCTGCAAATACATAAATAAGTACATTATTATATTATATATTAAAATTAACACCATTGATTTATATGTAAATAAAATTAGTTATTGTTTCTCTGTTTTTTTCATACTACATTAGTAATAAAATTAATTTTAATTACACTTTTACTAATGTAAAGATTGTAACAGTCTAATGTAAAAGATACAAAGTTTATAATAAATACAAATACAAAAAAAATACTTTTTTTGGGGTTGGCATTTAGCCGGCAACTAGGTTTAATGACATATGACCTCTGGAGATTGCTTCTTCGAATTTACCTCTGATTAGGATAGCAATGTCATCTGCGTACCCTTGGACATAAAAGCCATCGTTGTCGAGTATTTTCAGCAGTTTATTGACTACGATGGACCAAAGTAAAGGAGAAAGAACTCCTCCTGAGTTTATGGCTGCCTAGTGTGGTTTTTTTTTTAGCATACCTTTTATCCATTTACATGTAGTATTGTTTACTCCCATGTTTTGAATACATCTGTATATCTGGGAGTGTTCGGTGTTGTCAAAGGCACCCTCGATATCGAGAAAGCAACCTACCGTTATCTCTTTGTCTCCAAGCGATTTATCAATTCTTGATGTGAGGTTCTGAAGAGCATGAGTCGTTGATTTCTCAGGTTGATAGGCATATTGATTTTTATGAAGGGGGTTCATACGAATTGCCCCATCTCTGATATGTCTATTCAAAATTGTTTCCATCGTCTTGAGGAAGAAGGAGGCTTATCGGACGATATGCTTTTGGTAGATCTGTTGGTCTGCGACCTACCCTTGGTATGTAACCCCTCGCATAACTAGTTTTGAAGATGTTAGTCAGTATTGGTATTATGAGAAGGGTGCCCTTTTGTAGGAGTGCTGGAAATATACCGTATTCTCCTGGGACTTTGAAAGGTTGAAATGAGTGTTACAGGTATCTATGAAGATTCCATACAAAAAGATTAGCAAGGCTATGCTATTCTGGCAAGCTTGTCAGCTGAGAACATTCTTTCACATCGGATTAAAATTTAGGAAAAAAAAAATGTTTGTAATATGTAGGCTATTTTACATTTCACCTTAAATTTTCTGTTCAAAATTACCAAAGCAAAGTTCATAGATGTAACCTTTTAAGGGTTATAAAATTATAAGCTGTGGTACCTAACGAGTTCAGTTTTTTGTTAACAAAATGTCGCATATCCTAACTCTTTAAAGTTTCCGACTCTCTATTCCATTGACTTATTAAGTTCTAATATGTATCTCACTTTTGCCGGCATAAGGGTATATGATTAAGCACTTCCACTTAATCAGTCAAGAGAGTTAGTTCATTTCATTAATTCCATAACCACCCTACATAATTGACAATGCCCAAAAAAATCTCTGTTTGGATGTCAGCGGATATCAACCGCAAGGAGTTCCAATCTCTTCTTTATTATGAATTAGCTTCGCCTGAAAAGTTTAGAAGAGTTATTAAACGTTTGGTAATACGCGCAGTTTGATCCCTCTTTCTCATTAATAAGTTCGGTTGTTCGTCTACAACTTTCGTTTTTAGAAGGATTGACTCACATTCTCTAGTCATCCCTCTTATCGTCTTCTATGGCTATATGTTAGTGCCATCATCTTGAGACGGTTGTTACCATGTGGTGGATTACAACATACCTGAACGTAGTGCTACATAGGGTGGAGAGATAATAATTAGTTACGTGCTTGAAAGGATTCAGGACAGGCAGAAAGATAGTCCTCCGTTTCGAGAGAAGAAAACGGAAGGAAGGATATAGAACATGTGCCTGTAGTCGAATTTGCTCATTATATCCTACCGACAAAAACCTTTGGTCTGAGAGTTAATACGAATGGCTTGAGTACTCTACGGGGGAAGGAAAATGATTGCTTTGGCATTTTGTTCGGAAGGTTCATAAGGAAAAATAGAAAAGACAAATGGAGACGAAGGCCTACAATAACGACAGAATCCTTTGAGCAAATGCGAATTAATTGCTATTCTTCGTTGTAGATTCGATACGTTCTGTGATTTGCTTCTAAATGGCTTCTCTTTTTCCAGTCAGAGAAATTTATTGGAATTGTGCTTCATTAGACTTGTGAGGAGGTGGTTGTCGCTGGAGCAGATGTATTTAGCTCTGACGCTCCAGGGCACGTGTAGTATAATCGTATTAATATTAATGCTTTCTGGTGCAGAAGAAATTGCTGTTAGCACATATAATGAGAAAATATTTTATTAGGCACACAACGATAACATACCGGTATCATTGAATTTACAAAAAATGGATTCTTAGGAAGATTGTTTGGCTACATGAAAGCTTGAAATGGGGTAAGGTGCGGAAAGGGATCCATATTTCATTGTCGAGCCATTGAATGACGAAAGATTGTGGGGTGGCGTCTCCCTCGACAATCAGTGTTACTGGACTGCACCGTCTAGTAAAAACTGGATTCTTCTTGTAGGCAACAAAAAACTTCCAACAGGAGAGTGACCTGTTGGAAATTTTTTTTTGAGTGTGGTAGGTAAGGGATCTTTGCCTAGTCGTTCCGTATATATCTCCTCAACTTATGGGGACAAAGTTATTTTCATTATAAAGAAAAAAAATATGTTAAAAATAATTGTGCGGAATTTTCCATTGGCAGGGCTGAGGGCTTTGAAGGAGGTGGGGCGGATGCTGGAAAGCAATAGGGGCTAATGTGATCCAGATGGAATTACTTAGCCAATCGACAGCGATGACAGACAATGCAATGTACCAAGAGGTTAGTCGACGCTGCAGAAGCCACTTACTTATTTCCATACTTTGCGGGCTTCCAACCGGTGAAAAGTCTCCGCCTGAGACAGCGCAGCCTCCATAATTGTCGATCCTGGTCACTTTGCATACTACTCCCTAGATCAAGCTGTTTGGCATCCGCTATTACTTGGTCTTTAAAACAGAGGCGCAGTCTTCTTAGTCTTCTCAAACTTGGACTCGAAGATCCAGGGCTCTATGTTAACCGTTCGCTCGTTATGCACGAGCCAATAAGAAAGCCATTCGCACCTACCTAATAAGCCTTTTGGCATGCCAATTAAATCTAATTCATAGCAAGTCAGCATTGGTAATGATGTCTAGATTCTTTGTGGGAGATGCGATTGATACAGCTCTGTTACGTGGCCGTATTGCGCTAAGTGTGATCTGTAGATAGAGTTAGACTTCATTTTCTGCTGGAGCATGGAGTGCAGGCAACAATTCTCCTGTATCTGAATGTAGCAGACCTCGTGATAGTACGAGACACCTGGTCCGTTTTGGCAGCTTTGTGACAATATCTGCCTACGTACCTTTAGTACGACTTACTGGAACCTCATCCTATAAAGCAGGTAGAGATTCTACTGAAAGTCTACAACAATAAGACATATTATTATAAAATTGTTTGTGATGTTAATGCTCACAATACAGTATGGAGTAGCACGGAGGAGAGGCTGTATTCGAGTTTATAGTTTGCAAGGGTCTAATTTTTTTAAAAACTTTTCTTACGGGAGGAGAATCTACATATAGTTCCGGAACTGCGCCTCATGATGTTTGCAGTTGCCTGTTAATTCTTTTCTTGAATAGCTGCATATGAAAAGCTTCTGGTGATATGCATACTGGAAGTGAATTACAAAGTTTACTAGGTTTGTAATAAAATAAATTTTGGTAAATAAATCTCACAATGAAATTCACTTAGCTGTCTGTGTTCTCACAGCTACAATTAATAGCAAGGGAGAATCACATGAAAGCAAAATAGTGCAGTTGAGAGAAATGATCATGGAATACGATACATATACACGGATAGCTCAGTTCGTAGAGTATTGGTGGTTAAAACGAAGTCTATCACAGGATCGGTGCATGCCTGTACCTATATTTTCTTCTTTGTACAATTCTTCGACAAATATTTCTATCTATTAATCGACCAAAAACTCAAATTTCAAAATGAAAATATTAAATTAAAAATTACAAAATATTCTTTGTAATTTGACGGGATTCGATCCTCCACTAGTCATCTCGGCCATGGAGGTATGATAGTTGGGGAGGCCGAGAGCAAAACTTGTTCTTTCCTTATGTATGCATTAAGTCATCATAAAATTAAAACATAATATTGTACGTAATGTATTTTTTAATATCAACATTAGAAGATAAATCAAAAACTAGCTGGAAATGAAATAATAAAGTTTACTGAGACCAAGTTTTAAGTCTTTCTTACCACAACTGTTTGAGTTACCTATATATGTGCGCTGAATCCAAACTTGCATTCAAATTCGAATTTCGACAGTTTTCGAAAAATTTAAGGTAATTTAAGTAAGGTCAAAATAGGGAATTTCGAAATAAAGTCGATGGCAATAAGCTTAATCTATGTAAATAATATTACAGTCAGCTTTGCGATGTGGTGGAGATTTCCCCCACTTTGGGACTTTCCGGTCAATGGCAGAAAGGGGAAAATATTTTCGAGAAAACAAAATATATATATATATACAAAAATTATCTTCCACGGACAATAATTATGGAAAATTTTCCACCCAAGTAGTGCTTGATTCGCCGCGAATAATAAAAGTTCTTTAAAAATAAATAATTACACTTACATATTCCGCATACGCGAAGTGGGTAATTAATAATTGTTTATAACCCCAAGATGTGGGAACAACTTTTTACAACATTGCAAGAGTGAATCACATGAAAAAGTGTGAAGTAAATTCCCGTAAAGTTATTTTCCTGCACCAGCCCACAGCAATGGCTTCATCCCGTTTTATCTGACCGATTTCATAGCAATCACAATTCGGCTTTTAAATTTCTTTAAATGTCTAACTGAGTTTAAGTTAGCAGGTATGGTAGGTAGGTAGGTAGGTTTGGTAATGACAGCATGCTATGCTGAGACATAATTAGCGCAGAGGAGCCGTTTTAATACCACAACTCAAGTGACCTAAATTGTTGTAGAAACTGACGTTGGACTTGTGGGAAAGGAGACAAGAGATTATTTAAAACCACCCCGTGGCATTGAGGAAACTGATGATGTCCCCCATGCTTATCTCCGCTAGCTCACTAATATTATAAAAAAGGTGTCTGCCAAGTATACGGTGTCTGACCCTACTAAGGGCCGGACACTTACAAAGGAAGTGATGGATTGTTTCAGGCTCGTTGGCCATATTGCAGCTACGACAAAGTGCATTAAAAGTAATGCCCAGTCTGGCTGCGTGGACACCTATGGGCCAATGGCCAGTGCTAATTGCCAGAACTCTAGCAATATCTGCCCGGTTTCTGTTTAGTAGCTCTTGTGTTCTGAGCCAGTTATACTTGGGCCACATCTGCCTGGATATGACACAGTTCTGCAACCCTCGCCATCTATTACCAGCATCTGCAAGCAAATGAGCAAAGATTCTACCCTTAAGGGCCCCTAACGGAATGTTGACGTCCTCCGCACGGGAGCAGTCAAGGGCAAATCCCTGCCTCGCCAATTCATCAGCCCTTTCGTTTCCAACTCCCGAGGTAGCAGATTAAGGATGCTGTTGTGGCCGTAGAGACTAACGCACCAGCTACCTGTTTCTCTTAATCTAACCGCACTACATGCTGATATGTACTTTATATGAAGGTCGAGTGGTACAAGGTGAAGGATTACGTTCAAGGCTTTAGTTGGGCATGTTCTCATCGCCCCTGTACCACCTAGAGCCGCAGTCCTTTGTACTTTGTTGATGAGTTTAGTAATGTGTGCTTTCTTAACCGCCGGCCACCAAACTAGCGATCCATAGGAAAGTATAGGGCGCACCACCGCAGTGTACATCCAAATGACCATCTTCGGACGGAGTCCCCATTTCTTACCGAATGTTTTGCTACAAGCATAAAGCGGGTAAAGAAAGCCTGTGTGGCTTACACAGGCTTTCTTTACCCGCTGTTCAATGTTAAGCTTCCAGTTTAATTTAGGGTCAAGTACCACACCTAGATACTTAGCACTAGATGATAACGAAAGTGATTGGTTATTAAGCGTGAAAGCAGGTATTTTGGTTTTTGTGGTAAAGAGCATCCGTTCAGTTTTGCTAGGATTGACGCTAAGTCCACATCCAGTGGCCCATGTGCTAATTTTATCCAAGGCACCTTCCATAATCACACTGATCACTGAAGGAGACATCCCCGATACCAACACTACCACATCATCCGCATACGCGACAACCTTGACACCGTCTCGGTCAAGCCTACACAGAATTTTATTGATTACCATAAGCCAAGGAAGAGGAGAGATAACCCCACTCTGAGGAGTTCCCCTTACAACAGATATGATGGAAACACTATTACCGAGTGTCGATTGAATGATTGTGGTTTTTAGCATAGTAACTATCCACTTGCTAATAAACTCCCCTACACCCAGTTGGGACAGAGTTTCCTGAATCGATTCAGTACTAACGTTATTGAAAGCACCTTCAACATCTAAAAAGGTGGCAAGAGTAAATTGTTTGTAGTATATTGTCTTTTCTATCGTACGCACAACTTCATGGAACGCCGTCTCAGTCGATCGCCCCTTAGTGTACGCATGCTGAGATTTTGATAGAAGGGATGTATCTATTGTATTACGGATGTGCGTGTCTAATATACGTTCCAACGTCTTAAGGAGGAAAGATGACTAGCTGATGGGTCTGAAATCCTTTGCAGATTCATGCCCCCGCTTCCCCGCTTTCGGGATAAACACAACACGAACATGCCTCCAACTCAAGGGGACGTGGTTTAGAAGAATACAGCTTCTGTAGATCGGAACTAGCCAAGGGACCACCTGATCCAGTGTTTTTTGCAGCATGACCGGGAGTATGCCGTCAAGTCCAGCCGAATTATAGGGAGAGAAGCTGGAAATGGTCCAAGAGGTATTTGCCTCTGTAATTGTTGTCTTAATGTCATTCCTAGATGAGGATTGCACATCTTGAGGGCAATTTAAGAGAGTAAACTCATTTTTGCACCCTGGAAAGTGAGTTTGCATTTAAAGCTCCAGAGACTCGCTAGAAGAATCCGTCCAAGTCCCGTCCGGCCTTTTGATAAAGGACGGACTGGAGTGTTCCTTGGATAGGATGTTCTGTGAAGTTTAGATCTGATAACCTGCCCAAATTTGCTCCAGTCAATTCTCTTAGGGTTTCTAAATGGCTTAGGTACCTCGACCTCTAGGCTAACATTAAAGATTATCCATTTGTGATCAGACAAAAATGGACGATCGGATACCCGCCAATTAGTTACTCTAAGGTAGTCAATATTGGTCTTGAGTGTAATGTTCAAGACTTCCTCCCAACCTCTGAAATTATCCGAGCTCGGAAAGTCAAAAATTGATTTGTTACCCACATTACAGACAGAAATGTTGGACATCACAAGGAAATCGAATAAAGACTCACCGCGTTTGTTGATTTCCGAGCTGCCCCATAGCGTATGTCTGGCATTCGCATCGCAGCCTAAAATCAATTTGCCATTTTTCTCCGTGATCGCTGATGTCAGCTGCCGTACCTCCTCAGGCGGTGATGGACTGTCTCGATCCATGTAAGCTGAGGAAATAAAAAGAGTGTCAGTTGCAACCTCCAATTTAACTACAGTTAAATCGGCAGAGCTAAAATTAGAACACAGAAAAATATTTATATGTTTTTTAGCTAGGATGCAGGTCCTAGGTTTATTACTAACCTGGTTAATGGTATTATAGATGTTGTACTGGTTGTCCTTCAGCCCTTTAACGACTGAACCTTTCACCCAGGGCTCCTGAATAAGGCAAATGTCGATTTCTTCCTCGCCTAGGAAAACACGCAGATTATCTGATGCACTCATCGAGTGGCGCAGATTAATCTGTGCAATCTTCAACATTCGGAATGGTGGAGTTGGTAATGGCGTCGACACCCATGTCCTCCGACAACTTGTCGGTGCCATCAATTTCGCCTGTCTCATCGTCAGGACCAGAGGGGCGGAAAACCTTGATTTTAGCATGCCTTATGCCAAAATGCAGTTTATGGTCGGCTTCTTCGAGTGCCACCAGGCATGCTTCGTTAATCAGAAGCAGGAAAGAGGAGCTGTTTTTCTGAGGTTCCTCTGCCTTGATGACTGCCCAGTCATCCACCGGAATCGCCGGGTTGTGTAGTTTTAGGTATTGGAGAAGCCTTCCTCCGTCAACCTTCGTATTGGGCAACCAAATGCGGGCCCTAGGTCTCCTGGGGATATCCTTGGCAGGGATAAGCTTGAGCTTCAAGCCCTCCCAGGCATCACTAACCTTAGTGATACACTCTCCAAGGAAATCCTTAGAGAACTGGTCCTTGCATCTGATGACCCGATATCCCCTGGCCAACTCGGCGGAGTCGAAACATGGCAGAGGTCCCCCTGGGTTTGCCAAAAGGTTGTCCATGACAGGTTGGACAATCTGGCCTCTATGCTGACCCAAGCTGTACCTATCGTCTTGCCGTCGGAGGAGCGCTCGTCCACCAGAGCGACCTGCAGATGGTCCCTTGCCATCTCGGAGAAGTGTCGCGTCATCTGGTTCGCACTCGCAGCATGCGTGTTTTGCTGTTGAAGAGAAGAAGAGGGGGTCCTGGCAAACTTGGTCTTTTTTGCCGCGCGATTGGTCTCATCTAGAGACCTGTTGCGCTTGTTAGCAATGGGTACCTGATGGTCCCTTGCCATCTCGGAGAAGTGTCGCGTCATCTGGTTCGCACTCGCAGCATGCGTGTTTTGCTGTTGAAGAGAAGAAGAGGGGGTCCTTGCAAACTTGGTCTTTTTTGCCGCGCGATTGGTCTCATCTAGAGACCTGTTGCGCTTGTTAGCAATGGGTACCTTCTTCTTCAGTTGTTGTTTTTCAAGGTGGGCGAACGCTTAACTTTGTCCGCTGCATTTTTATCATGAACGCAGCCGGCCGCTTCATTCTTGCCGAGAATGAAACGAGCCATATTGTACTTGCCTTTCATGAGGGCTCCCGACGATTTTTTCTTGTCCTTAGTGGACTTGGTTGCCGTTTTGACAGTGCGTTCTGTTGTTAACTTGTGAGCCGCCCCCTGTGCACCAGAGGGAGTACTGCTAGTACTGGCTGCGGCTGAGGGGAAGACTGTCAACTCCTTACTGGAGGCCAACAATTCGTCTTCAGATGAGGGGCCAATGTCTGGCGTCCTCTCGACCTTGTTTTTTTTCTCTTTTTTTTTCTTTTTTTTCCTTCATTTCTTTCTTTGTTTGGATTAATTTTTTTTGGTCCCACTAGTAAGTCCGGAAAATAGAGTCCATCCTGGCAGAGCCGACATACTAGGATAAGGCATTTATACTACCGACCTCGCCAGGGCATCGATAGGGACCGTTAACGACCAGCACCTTCAATCACCTGCTGGCCACGAAACCATCGGCACGGGTACCTCAACACCTTGGCTTAAGTGATATTTATTTTTTACTCCAACCTCGTCCTAATGGACCACAGCGCACGATTGAAGCATGCGTGTAAATCCTTAGCTGACACTAAACACCCTAAGGTGAATAGCCATTTCCGGTCCGGCACCAGGCAGGTATACGAAAAATGTATCTATTTTTGCAAATGTATCTACATTACATAATTTGCTAATCCGAAATCTTTCCAAGAGCAACAGAGTTGCTTGGATGACCTGCATAGCTGAAACCTTGTGCAGTTAGAGTACGACTCCAGGCTACAACTCGGACAAATTAGTTTGCAAAGTATTATTCTTAGTTCTGGTGTTAATCGTTTTGGTTTGGGCAAAAATGGCGCAAAAATGCCGCGAAGAGGTCTCTGTTAATAATAATAATTTAATTCCATTAATTTTAGATTTTGTTCAATTTAATATCATTGAATGAAGAATTAAACCGGAAAAAGTTGAACCTGAATCCGGGACTAAATTAGTTGTACCAAATTTTCCGAAATAAATAGAAAATTGTTTTTTGTGAATCAAAAGTATTGGAACAGTTATACCCATTTAGTTGTTGTTCTTCTTTATATTTTGTTGTATAGTTTCACGGTCACCTCTGTCAGAACGTACGAATACACATTTAAAAAAATCTTATTAAAGGTTATGTAACGTAAAAGGATGAGTAGCTTCAAAAATAGATATACACATTTTTCTCTTAATTTCCAAACACATTTATTATCTACTAAGGTAAAGTGGTAAGAAATCGCATCATAAATTATTAATACAGAGCTGAGGCTCTGTACACTTTAAGTACGAACCCACTGGAGGGTACCTACGGAACCCAATTTTTGATTTTAGGAACTATGTCTTTCCGTGCGCTATAAAGGCCCTAGGAGCATGGGAATTTCACAACAGTCAAGCACTTCAGGAGTCTGTATCTCACCTTATAGAAAAATGACAACTTTCATCAGCACTATTGACAATGATCGCTTGTCATCGACAGGATTATTCACTTATATATTATAATTTTGGGAAGGGGTAAAATAATATACAAACATACAGAAAAGTATCAATCCATCTGGAACGGATCTTCTGATACACTATCCTATCTTCTAACCCACGCCTAACAAAAAAAAGACATGGCGTTGCGAAATATTAAAAACGTATCTATCGACATTTTTCTACTTAGATGAATCCGCGATTTTAAAGCTGTCTTTCTGTACTTCTGTCTATACCTCGGACTGCAGCCTAAATGGCTGGACGGATTTTCTTCTAACTTCACATCTGGAGGTGGAACCAGAATTTTTATTCCAGCCTCAAAATTAACTGCATTTTACTTAAAGCTAATTTGTAAAAAAATTTATTTTATCAAAACCGGCTACAACGATTTCGATGAAAATTAATCCGGGATATAATGGATGTTTGCATTAAGACTACGTACTCGTACGGTACTTTACTTATTAGCGGGATTGCGGAGATATATTCTAATCTACACCGCGTTTAACAAAAAAAGCCGCATACGGGTTTTCCATTTTTTTGCGCTAATTACCTTTAAGGGATTCGCCGAATTATATTTTATTGCTTCCGGGTTAGGTAATGCACATTTTGGAATGTGTCGGAATTCATTCTGGCAGTATTTAACATTGCGTGCAGTTGTATTTCTTAAATAAAAGTGAAAAGAGTATATCGCGATGTCTGAAAGGATACAATTGAGTAAAGAAAATAAGGCAGTTAGCGTCGCCTTATCCAAACAGAATCAGTCATTTCGTGAAATTGCTCGACAAATTGAATGCAATGAGAGTTCTGTAAGAAGTTTCTGTAACAAATATCGTCGGGATCACAATCTGGACAGAAAAATTGGCACAGGATTGAAGGGATGTACCACTGTTCGGCAGGACCGGGAACTGAAGAGGCTAAGCTTGAGAAACAGGTTTAAAAATGCATCGGAGTTAAGAGCTGACCTGCGAGAAGCTACTGGGGCTGAAGTTAGCGTCATAACTATCCAGAATCGTCTCAACGAGATGGGTTTGCTAGCAAGGAGACCAGCGAAAAAGCCACTTCTGACCAGCAAAATGAAGAAAACGCGCCTTAGCTGGGCTAAGGAAAGGCAAAAGAGGAGTTTTCAAGATTGGTCAAATGTGGTGTTCTCTGATGAGTCCAAGTTTAACCTAATCGGACCGGATGGGAAGCAGATAGTTCGTCGTAGAAAAGGGGAACGCTACAGCGACGAATGCATAGCTCACACCGTAAAACATTCTCCTTATGTTATGGTGTGGGGATGCATCACCGCAATCGGAGTTGGATCTCTAATTATGCTCGAGAGCATAACGCCATGCAGTACAAACAAATTATCTTAGATGGTGTTGTACCGAGTATGGAAATGATAACAGCAGAGACATCAAAACGAATTTTTCAAGATGATTCAGCACCTTGCCACCGAGCAAAATCTGTGAGTAATTCGAGGTTTTTTTTTTCATATTTATGGGTGTTTTGAAAATCTTATGATTTTAATTTTTAAATTTCCTCCACAGATTAAAACTTTGAAAGAAGAATTAGGATTAGAATCCCTAATTTGGCCGGGAAACAGTCCAGATCTCAACCCCATCGAAAATGTCTGGGCTCTTATGGGAAAGAAGATCCAAGATAAAAGACCAAAAACCATGCAGCATCTAAAGAGCATCATTGAAGAAGTGTGGTTCAATGAAATTAATAACAATAACCTCGGTAATCTCTATGCCTCCATGCCAAACAGGGTTCATGACGTTGTTAGGGCGAAGGGTGGTGCTACGAAATACTAGAATCATTTTTTAGTATTATGAAAGTCTTAAATTATGTAAAAAGGTTTCTTAGTTAATAAAAATATGAAAAAAGAAATTAGCTTTTCAAATTGTTGCTCTTTTTTTAATTTATGTATATTGATAGTACTTGGGTAATATCTGATATTTTGTAGTCTGATCTTCACGATCATTACTTTTTTTCAATTAGGCTACGAAATGTGTTGTCAAATTGGGGAATGTGTTAACTTAAATGTTAAACATCAAAAATACAAAGTGACTACGCAGTGATTAGTCATCATTTATTAGATTTCTTCCATTTTGTTAAAAATTACCATGTGCGGCTTTTTTTGTTGCGCGGGGTGTATTTCTCGCCTGTGGCTGAGACGATTTTATTTAAAAGTGATACCTATGTATGTAATTTTTGACATACATATGTAAGACATTTGGCATTCAATTTTTTTACATGTAGTCGAAAAAGTTTTCTACCTTTTAACCCATTTTACGAAAAACTCAATTTCCGCCAAATGGAATATGAATACCCTTATATTGTTTCAAGGCACGGGCGTTTAGGAAAATGGAGAAAAGGAACATAGGAGAAGCCTATGCACGTTGGCTTTAAATATTAGAAGGTTGTAGTGATGGGGAAATACAGAGCCTTGAAGATCATTCCACATTCGTATCGTTCAGCTTATAAACGAATCCCTGTATTTAACAATACGACCGAAGTTGGGTTTAAGGGTAAACTGATGTGCATTCGAAGCACGGCGCGTATTGCTTGTGAAATTTCAAAGGGAATGCAACTGGCTATTTCGCTGGAACATTTTTTTATACAAAAAAGCAATAAAATAGGGAAAGACACAAGAGGTTTCTGCGATATTCATATTTTATAAAAAAATTGTTAATTAAAAAAATTGTTGGTCGTCGTGCTGCGTCTTTTCTTTGGCTGCCTCCGAGTTTCCGCGTTGACCCGTTCATGCGCTAATCCGGTATTTTCGCGTTACTGGTTCCGTACGATGGTCTTCGCTTTCTTCCGCTACTTCGGTATTTCTTCGATTAAAACCGCGACGAACTTTTGATTTTTCCACGATGACTATCACCAGCAAAATGCCAATCTCTCATGCCGAACGCGCTCCTTTTAAATGCTTCCAACTCTCCACCAAAATTTCCCTCGTTGAATCTATCCGTCCTCTCTTGTCATCTCACTTGCGCCTGGAGAGATTAAAAAAAAAATGATGAAAATTTCGAATTACCTTCCAGCCTTTTGGATTTTTCCTCCGCCATTTTGGAAAATTTTCTGTTCGAATTTTCCACGTGTCCAACTTCTCCTGGTCATCGTCACTCATTTCCCCGGATTGTCCATAATTTTCCTTTTCCAACGAGGGGTCTATTGTCTCGGAGAACGTGGAGTTGCCTTGTAATTGCATTTTTCCTTTTTTGCCACTTTTCGTCGCTTTCTTGCAATTAAAACGCACTCCTGTATTTTCCCAATAATTCCCCTTTTATCCTATAGCACATCAATGTAACCCAACCCGCAGAATATATGGATGGGAGCGCCGCATCAAAAAGTTCACTTAACGTGCCCCGGATGACATTGCTGACAGACGTCAGAATTCCCTTTTTTTTCGACAATTTTTCGTTTTATTTCGGTTCCACAAAAGTGATTTATTTTGATTCGGGCATGTGTGTGATGATTTCCTTCTTCCGACGAGAGAGTGCAGTTCCTCTTGGCAGCAGTTCCGCGCGGTGTACTGCATCGACTTGGAGTGTGCGTTCTTCGGGTCGACAAATCCGGGTGTTTTTCCCACTGGGAGGAGTGCGAAGTCCACCCGCATTCCAATGAAGATCATTGTCCACACGCCACAGCTTGCTGTCGGCTATATTTGGATACCCTCTGCAACAGGTGAGTGATTAAGATCTTTGTTTAGTGTCCTCTTCACTTCCTTTTTCCGTTAGTCCGGTATTTCCCGCTGGTTTGTTTCGTTCCCGATAAACCAGTTGTTCCAGCTACTCATTTCGGTTCCGTTTGTTCGCAACGTTGTTGTAAAAGCACAAACAAAATATAAGCGCTTATTACTCTCGTGAAGATTATCCACCAAAAAGCGTTCCTTCGTGCCACGCACACTCTTTTTAACTGATTCCAACTCTATCAAGATTTCCCTTGTCGCAACTATCCGTCCTCTCTTGTCATCCCGCCTGCATCTGGAAAGATTCAAAAAAAAAAAAAAAAAAAAATGGATAAAAAATCCTTTAAGATTTTTCTCCGCCATATTGAACAATTTTCTTTCCCAATTTTTCGCTTTTCCATTCCTTCCTTGCTCTCTTCACTAATTTCTTTGGATAGTCCGTAATTTTCTCTTCATAGCCGAGGGGTTTATTGTCCCGAGGAACCTGGACTTAACCTTCGTAATGGCTTTTTTTGTTTTTCGACACTTTTCGCTGCTTCTGCTGCTCTCACTCCATTAAAACGCGCTCCTGTGATTTTCCATTACTTCCCATCTATTTTCCCTTTGTTCGTAAGTCTAGATAATCGATGTAGCCCAACCGCAATCTAATCGAATGGGAGCGGCACATCATCAACTGCACCGAACATACCGCAGATATGACATCTGCTGTCAGACGTCACAATTCCCTTATTCTTTCGTGAATTTGTTTTTCCACTTGACAGTGATTTTTCCGGTCCGGGAGTGAGTGTGTTCCTCGTTCTTTCGGCCGTCCCTACGGGGGAAACAATCCAACACACCGTCCCAAAGGAGTGCGGATCCTCTTGGTCGAAATTCCGCGCCGTGTCCAACCCTTGGTATAGTGTTTCGTGAGATCTTGGCCATTGAATTCGGTATTTTTTTTTTTCATCTGAGCAGAGTGCAAAGTATACCCGCTTCTTCCTGTTGGTCCTGCTTGGGATATTTTCTGCAACAGGTGAGCTCTTACGACATTTGTTTACTTTTTTTCGAATTGCTGCCTTTCTATGGTGTGTTTCTCGTGTGGGTATTATTATTATTAAACATTTTGGAATGTACATTAAGAATTAAATTCTCATTAATTGTACTTATATAAGCATACAATATTTTAAAAAGAAGGTATCTAGTTAGAAAACATTTTACGTTGAGTCGACGAAAGAAGTTAATGTTACATATATAGACGTTGGAAAGATAGAGTAATAATTAATTGAAAATATTGTTGTTTTGATTGTCATTCACATAAGAGAGAATTGAATTTTTAAAATTAAAAGCGAATTAGATTGACGTATATTTATCGGTAAAAAATTCCAAAGTCTAATGGCGTGAACAAAAAATAAGCGTTGACTGTTCAAATAGTTAAAATAAGAAACATTAAAATTTCTGGTGCGTTGTGACTGAGATATACTAAGTTTTTCATAGAGATAATATGGTTGCTGAGTTTTGTGTATATTATAGAAGAAGTGCAGTTTGTTATACTAATGTGTTGCCTAAGGGTACAACCGGTGAGTTTACGGGAAAATCTTGAAATGTGGTCATATTTGCGGAGACCATATGCTAACGAATGACAGAATTAAATGCTAACTCAAGTTTTCTAAAAGATAATGCGTCAGGGTTACTAAATACTACAGAACAGTGGTTAATAATTGGAATAAAAAGAGCTCTTACGAGTTTAACCTTAATAGATATTGGTACAAAAGCAGAGAGATGTAGAGTTGACGTAGACTACAATAGATCCTTTTTACTACATAACTAATATGTGTTTCGCAGGATAGTGTACGGTTAATATAAGTGCCTAAATTTTTGACCTCATCTTCAAAAGGAACCAACTGGCCCATAAGATTTAGTGGTGGTAAAGACTGACTATCGATTATACTTTTTGAAATAACTATTGATTTGGACTTGGATAATTTATTTAAGACGGACCCTGTATAGATTTGTTCTAACTCTTCATTTAGCCTTGCAACGCAATCTTCTATTAAACCAATTGGTCTGGATAAATACACCTGGGCATCATCAGCGTATAGGTGAACGGACGCATCAAGGCACACATCAGGCATGTCGTTAATAAAAATAGAGAACAAAAGCGGACCTATAAAAGATCCTTGCGGTACTCCAGAATGAACAGCCAGAAATTGGGAGTTTCCACAGTCGGTGATGACTTATTGGTACCTTCCGTTCAAATAGTCAAACATGAGGAGAGCTGATTTTTCGCGAAAATTATATTGATGTTTTAATTTTACTATTAACCGACTATGATTGACGGAATCAAAAGCTTTTGAAAAATCCAACAAACACAGAACGGACACATTATTCCTACCAAACTCTCCTCTCAAATCGTCTAAAATCTTAACAATTGCGGTAGTGCAACTATGTTTTGCTCTAAAGCCTGATTGATGAGGAGATAACATTTTATTCAAAATTATGTGATCATCGATTTGGTTTTTAATTAATATTCCCAATACTTTGGAGAGGCACGGTAATATACTAATAGGCCTGAAGTCTTCTAGTTGGCTTCTTGAAGTATTTTTAGGCACTGTGACAACTTTGGCATATTTCCAGGCAGTTGGAAATTCTGACCACATGATACATGCATTTATTATGTCTGTAACAGTGTAATATATTAAAGGCAGAATGCGCTTTATAAATTTTAAATGTATACCATCTACACCTATAGCATTCGATTTGATTTTAGACAAGGCCTTTATTACATCGCAATCTGACACATACTGAAACTCAAAGCAATTTGAATTATCATTAAGTCCTACTGCGAATTCGACAGCTCCATTACTTGATGAACATGCATTTGTTCCGGCTTTTAAAAAGAAGTTGTTTAATTGATCGGGATCTATATCGCATCCTGCAGACGTTTTCTCAATAACTCTTAGAGAGCGAAGATTTTTCCAGAGAATAGAGCTGGGTTGACTAGAATTAAGCTTTGAAGAGTAATATTCAGCTTTGGCTTTTCGAATTTCCGCCGTGGTTCTATTTCTCTGTGATGTGTAAATCTGCCAGTTGCTTCTACTGCGATTTCGTCGCCATCGCAGATACGATCTATCTCTTTGAACTAGAAGCTTTTTGATATTTTCAGAAAACTAAGGAACGCTTTTGTTAACAACTCTTTTTACTTTAATTGGAACATGCCGCTCAAAAAGTGTCTGAACAATAGATTGAAACATGTTAACTTTGTCATCAATTGTGTACGATTCCCAGCAAAGATACCACGGACTATTAAGTGCATCGTTAGTCAATTCAACTTCATTAATACTGTGGAAATCGCGAAAGAAAAATTCAACTGGAGAAGGATCCGTATTAATTTGTATGTCAAACGTAACAAATATTAAATCATGATAAGATTGAATACCCGGAACGTATATTTGCTCATATAATTTTACAAGCTCTAAATTTGAAGTGAGAACTAAATCTAGAAGGCTTTCCTTACAATGAGGTCGAGAATGAGTTGCCATGGAAACATTAACAATTTCTAAACCAACCATTGAACAGTTACTTTTAAGATGTTGATATAGATTGTTGTTTAATAACAGATCAATATTTAAATCACCACATACAACAATTTTAGAATATTTTGGACTATGGACACTCAGACTTTCAAAAAACGGATTTACGCATAAACTTTTGTGGGGATTATAAACACAACTAACAAGAATAATATCACTGCAGTTGGTGAGTTCGATAAAAATAAATTCTACATCAGAATCTTTTGACGATTCCACAACTTTGCACTTCAAAAACGATCTACAATATATGGCAACACCACCACAACGTTTCGACATTCTATCATTGCGCATAATATAATAATCAGGTATATCAACACACGAATTTGGAATTTCTGGTTTTAACCAACTTTCGGTAATACGAATTATATCAACCAATCCCTGTGAAAAACAATCGCGTAACTCGTCCATATGGTCAGATATGCTTTGTACATTTATTTGGCAAATTTTAAAACCATCTACTGATTTTGCAAAGATATTGAGCATAACTCGAGGAATACTGTAATTGCTCACACCACGACAACTCATTTTAACGAAAAATTATAAATATAAAAATAAAAAGCAACACAAATAAATAAATAAAAATTTAAATTGTGTAAATAGATAGAATAAATAAATTGTAATCAACTAGGAATATATAAACTTATGGTAACTTGGCAGCACCGAGTTCATTGCAGTTAGGTCTTTTCCTTTTGAAATTGAGGTTAGTCCTTTTTCCCTTTTTGTAATTGGAACATGTGTAAGATCTAAAGAATAAAAATCCGAAAATAATCTGGTGATCCAGAGTTCATCACAAAATAAATAAAATAAATGAACAAATAGATACTACCATTGAAGAAATGCCGACTCAAAAATTTAAGAAAATAAAAATAAAAAGTGGCAGCACTGCTATCTTTTCCAGATCAGGAAAGCTCGGAAAGCTGTGAAACGTTGGCTATTCGCTCTTCTTTACCTCCATCTCTTCGCTTAATGTAAACAAAGCCGCTCTTTGTTTTTACAGCAGCAATTTTACCGATGCGTCGAAGTTTTAAAGACTCACGCAAAATTGCATTGTTTTTAGGAGTCAGACTTGCATTGATGTATACAGCATCATTAGATGTGAACCCTTCGATCTGTGAAAGTTGAACTCCATTATTCGCATGACAAGAGAGTCGTACAATGATTGTACCCTGTAGTGTAGCATTTGCAGTTGCAGGTCTTGGCTTGGTTCTGAAGGAGTCAATGTACGGTGAGAGGGGGTGTCTGATGGCGTCAGCAACATTTTGAACGATGACGTTCGTATTTTCCTTAGCGGTGTATGGAATGAGTCTCTGAGAGCGTTGTATATCATCGAGCTGATCTCTTAGATGGTTGTTGTTAGCCCTCAGCGTTGAAATATCGCTATTCATTTCGAGAATTTTATTCTTGATTTCACTTAGCACTTCAGTCATCTTCGAGGTGATACGATCCTCCACTTCTTTTATGAGAATCTGCATCTGTTTAACAATGTTTTTCTCCATAGATGCAAAATCATCAGTAGAAATGCCACTAGACGGTTTACCAACATAACGGGTGTTAGGCCTATTGCTTGGAGTGCCTTTACCATTGTTAGACATACATAGTTGAGAAGCGAAGAGCGAAAAACTTGCGGAGACGAGGAAAAGTCAATGTCACTCACGAAAGCGAAATTAAATAATTTAAAATAGCAAGATGTTAAAACAATTTCAACGTTTAGTCGATGTCGTTGTGAATCAAGGGAGCTTGGTTTTCTTTTCAGGCGACTGTGCTAGTAAAGTAAACTTTGGGGGAGTGCCCAGGTGAGTAATGAGATATGTACGTGTTAAATCACCGCTTTAATGAATTTCCTTTCAAATGGGGTGATGGGGCTGACGAAATGATGGAGGCGCTAGAAGTAGTCTGTTTGTTCAGTTCTGATGGTTGGCTGCAAGCGGGATGACCATAAAGTGATGGTGTGCTAGAGTTAGTGGAGTCGTTTCCAAGACCGTCGGAACGTGTCTAAAATTGGAAATAAAATTAGCACCTATGTATGTACATATATAAAGAGTGAATTTTGATTTTAAGACGATGAGTTTGCTGAGGGTAGCGGCTGATGACCGGATGGGTCCGTCGAAGCGCGTCTTAGTGGGTCTTGACTCGATCTCTCCTGATGTTGCTACTGAGATATTCGAGGCATTGGACAACGACGACAGTGGTTCTGGAGAATTTTGCGATGGTGAGTGAAAACATGTGTTTTTTTTTTTTTGTGCAGTGCTTAGTAGTTAGATTTGTTTGTGCTCTCACAACAGTATTTAAAATTTATTTAAAAATAGTAAGTAATGAAATAATCTGATAAAATGCTGCTGTGTTTTGTCATATTTTTGCTTAATTTGATCAACTTCCGCATAATAATTTGACGATATTGATTGTAAACTATTTGTTGTTTTGTGAATAATAGTTTGACGCCAGCATGGAGATATAACATCCAGCCACCAGCGACCGATAAGGAGTAAACTTTTTTTTTTTGATTCGATAACGATAATGTTCAAATTTTCACAAAAAACATCAAAATTAACCTTTACCTTGCAGGACCCAATTACACGAACAATAGCCCCGGTAATAAAGCGCACTGTTTTTTTCGGGCTTATAGCTTTAGACATCGATTCTAAATCTCACAGAATCTTTAACTGATTCAATTGTCGCGCACGCTCCTGTGTCGACTTCCATTTTCGTCAACATCGCATTAACCTTCTCGTCAACATATAAAGGACCTTCGCGTTCACTCACGTATTGAATGTGACTAATACTCAAATTGTCCAAAAACGTATGGAGGTCATCCTCCTCAATGTTATTAACGCCTTTTGCATATGATGAATTTTTGTTACCCGATTGCTTAGTGGAAGATCAACACTTGTTTGTGAAATGACCGCATTGACCGCACTTGTTGCATACCCTTCTTCTAGCACCTAAAGCAAACTTTAACGGAGTATTTCCTCAATTGCTTAAAAAATCATCCCCTGGTGTGAAACATTCGATGTGTTCAATAAGTTGCGATGCTTAAAAATGAACTGCTGTTGCTTCTTTTACGACTAATTCTTCGTCTTCCGTCATCTGTGATCTACTAATCCAGAAAAAAATCTTCTATTCCGTGTCTTAAGTAAAACACACGTTCACTCTTTGCTGTCTCGTTAATTACTACTCAAATGATGAAGATGATTACAGTGGTTCACAGTTGGACAGGTAGGATATAGCATTCAAATTTTGCAAATTTGTCAGGAAACACTGCACTGGAGCACTAAGACGCAAATGGTCGACTGAACTGGTTACAGGCGGATGTACTTTCGCCTATAACCGTTAATCCTTTCATCTAAACCATCGTAAATGTATGCAAAATATAAAACATATACATATGTACGTTCTTCTTAAGGATATAATACAAATTTTGTCAAAAAATGTTGATCTGTAAAAAAAAATTATAACAAATGTCTTACGACCTAAAGGCACCCGACAAAACATATTGAATTACGCATTACGCTAGTAAACCAAAGCTTTGAAAAAATGTGTATCTCAAATAATTTCCCCAAAATACTTTAAATATAATTTTCTTAAACGGACAAATTAGATTGAATTATTTTTCAGTCGGTGCCGATCAGCTGAATTGGGCATCGCCAGAGAATCAACCAGACTTATTTTGCGGTTGGATTTAGGCTTACATCCATATAAGATATAAGACGACCATAGACAACGCCGTGAGTTCGCTATATCTCACACCATTGTTGTTTTATTTAAAATTTTGTTCCTACCGTTCTTATCTGGTCAGCCTATACTTTTAGTACAGAGAAGGGTATTCCAGGCCGAACTTAAGAGCCAAAGCGCTGCAAAAAAGCCATTTATATCGGAGAAAAACCATAAAGCCCGTATAAAATTTGAACAAGATCAACTTAATTGGTCACTACAAAAGTGGAACACTGTTCTCTTTTCCGACGAATCGAAATTCAACCTCAAAGATTCAGATGAATTGAAGAGAGTACTCAGACCAACAAGTAAATGGTTAGATCCCCGCTATTGTAAGTTGACTGTTAAACACGGGGACGGCAATATTAAGGTGTGGGGTACTTTTCAAGGTCTTGGCCCATTAAATAAAATTGATGGAGTTATGGATAGGTTCATATACAAAGATATTCTTGAAAATGTAATGGTACCTTACGCAGAGTGGAAAATGCCACTTTCTTGGTATTTTCAGCATGCCAAAGACCACAAGCACACATCCAAATTAGTAAAAAATTGCCTTGCGGATCAAAGCATTGAAGTAATAAAGTTGCCTATACAATCTCCAGATCTCAACCCTATTGAGAACCTGTGGGAGATTGTAAACAGATGGGTCAACAGAGATGCTGTATAGGGAGATAAATATAAACTCTTTGAAGCTGTGGAACGTGCTTGGTCATATTTTTTTAAGATTAACTAGAAAAGACTCAATTTACGAACAAAGAGCATATACCTACATATGAAGCATGTACATACGTGCACCCTTTATTTTTAAAACAAAAAAAAAAAAAAAAATTCATCATAAACCTGATTTTTTGCTATAGGTACAAATACGAGTACCTATGTATAAAATAGTTACATCATGAGTTTATGTCAAATGGAGTAAAAAAATGCTACACTTTTATGTCAAATTTGATTCAAATCAATATTGTTTAAACAGTGATAAAAAAAACTAATTGTTGAATTCACAGCAGCGTACATCACTTCTCCCTTTCTCAACCTCCCTCCCTTCCCTCTATGATGTGACCAACATCAATTACGCAGCCCTCCAGTCGGCCAAATAGCCTACTGGAGTAATTTCCGTCAAATTGTTAATTTTTTGGAGGCCACATGAGACCAACTACAGCTGCCACTAACACGTTGATTGATAGTCTATGCATATGCACTTGTTCGTACATACAATTGTTTACTCTGTCCGTGGATTTTAAGGTCAGCTCCGAAAAACAGCCTAGGAATAGACCACCTTAGCTAACAAAATACGAAAACAATTTCCAAACAACGCAAGGGGAGCCTAGTGCACTCTATTGCACTAGCAATTTCCGAGTTGTTTGTGTGTTTTGTGGACTTAATTGAAAATTGCTTACATAACTCTGCTACTGTACCGTGTATTTAGCAGAATACCCGACTAAGTGCACACTATGTATCCTTGTGCTGCTTCATTAACTGACACTTCTCGCTCGTTGCATTTGAGTGAACATTTATGGCACCACCACGCACGCCAACATACTATTACCAACTGTAACATAATTACGGTTTCTCTAAAAGTTCGAAACAGTTATTGTGTTCTATTTGCGGTAAAAATGGATGATTGTGGACACTTGATTGTAACGAGGGTGTTTCACATGTTTGCTTGCTGGGGATTCTGTCGACACATTAGAATTAAAAACCAATAATGGTAACCGTTTTGCTATGGTTATGTGGTATTTGATTTACAAGTCTGGTTGTGGTCGCGTTTATGTGTATTTCAACTGCACTTGGCTAGCTGTACAATTTATAGAGTGTTTGGTGTAAGAACAGTGTTTGGTATCGCATGCAATTTAGTTACACATTAGAGGAGTGATGTGTTGTGCAATTTCTGTAGTCTAAATTTTCATCATATGATTGATTGACTGCTTTATATTGTTTGTAAGTTAAGTAATCTAAAATCTGTAAACCAACATAGGGGATTATCTTGAATTAGTAGAAACAATGGATTAATCTAAATTGGCTTTGTAGATCACAAGAGTTAGATTAAAAAAAGCGACCAGTTAAAAACTTTTTCAGACAACCCAACCTCACCGAATCGACTGTAGCCAACAGCGAACCATTTTATAATTTTATTTTTCTGTAAAGCCATAGCCATACATACATATGTATGTATACGAACTCTTTAATTAAAAAAAAATAAAGCTAAATTGTTGAAATGTAATTTTTTTCTCGACAATTTTCCAAAACAAGAAAAATGCAACTGGCTATTTTGCTGAAGCATTTTGGTAAAAAAAGCGATAAAATTGGGAAATATATTTCGTGTCTACGATGTTCAAGTGAATTTATGGAGTTCACAATGTCTGGTGATAGAATGATAGGTGATAGAACCTACACACAAGGAAAACAAGTATTGGCACAAACACCTTGTATCGAAACAAATGCCTCCAGTTCAAAATTAAACAAAAAATGTAGGTATGCAAATTTGTTTGACACAATATTCAATTATTATTAGCTGCGCAACTAAGTTCTCGCTCTTTGTCAATAGATGGCTCCAGCAGTGCTGGTCGATTTTGACATAGCCAAAACGTCATGAACAGAGCTTAGACATATGGTAAACAAACTGTTTTGACACATTAGTGATTTTGTTTTGGTGTCATATACTTTTGGTTATGTGAAAATGTCTGATTTTGTGCCAAATAATCGTCATTTGCGGGAAGTGTTGATTTTCTTCTCTCATTCGAAGAAAACGGCAGGTGAAGCGCATCGAGAGCACCAAAAAATTACGGAAATGCTGCTCTAAGTGAAACAATGTGCCGTGATTGGTTCCGCGTGAAGGAAGGCCAAAATCCTTCGAAGACGCTGAATTGGAGGCATTGCTCGATGAGGATCCGTGCCAAACGCCAGAACAGCTTACTTCAGCATTAGGAGTTACCCGTCAAGCCATTTCCAAGCGATGGCATGCATGTGGAATGTTTCAAAAACAAGGAACTTGGGTTCCTTATGATTTGTAGCCAAGGGACGTTGAGCGTCGTTTTTTCGCCTGTGAACAACTGCTTCAGCCGCAAAAAAGGAAGGATTTTCTTCATCGCATCGTGACGGGTGATGAAAAATGGAATGGAAATGAAGTCATGCGGACTGCCCGATCATGCTTCTACGTCATCGGCTCGGCCGAATATTCACCCTGCGAAGATTATGCTGTGTATTTGGTGGGACCAGGTCGGTGTCATTTATTATGAACTGTTGAAACCCAATGAAACCATTATTGGGGAACGGTATCGACTTCAATTGGTGCGATAGAGCCGAGCACTGCGCGAAAAACGGCCACAATATGAGCAGAGGCACGAAAAAGTGATTCTACAGCATGACAATGCTCGGCTTCACGTTGCCAAACCCTTTAAAACCTACCTGAAAACTCTCAAATGGGAAGTCCTACTCTACCCGCCATATTCCCAGATATTGCGTCATCCGATTATTACTTGTGCCGTTCGATGGCACATGGTCTGGCTGATCAGCAGTTCTGGTCATATGAAGACATCAAAAAATGGCTTGATTCGTGGATAGCCTCAAAAGATGAACCTTTTACCGCAACGGTATTCGAGCTCTGACAGAAAGATGGGAAAAAGTTGTAGCTAGCTTTAGGCAATACTTTGAATGATTTATTTGTAACTTAGTTGCGCACCTAATAATTCTATAACAAATTACAGAAAAAAAAAAATTAACGCTCAGCTTAAAAAATAAATAAAAAAAAAAATATTAATTAATCAGGCTTCGTTTTCTTTGAGGAAAAAAGTATTGGCACAGTTCATATTTTACTGGTCTAAATTATATAATGCATACAGTTTAATAATGAGTTGCCATACCTTTTCTCTTAATAATTTCTTTTAATCTATTTTGCACAAAAAAGAAAAAAAAAAAATAGCTTTTTGGTGACATGGGGTTTAATTTTGCTCCATTCATCAGCGAGTATCTCTTTCAATTGTGATTTGTTGGTAATATGGTGCTTACGTATCTGTTTTTTCAACACATCCCACAAATACTCGATTGGATTCATACCTGGGGATTGTAGTGGCATCTTTAAAGTGTGTCGAGTATTGTATAGTATCCATTTACGAACTATATGAGAGGTATGCTTGGGATCGTTATCTTGCTGCAAATAGAAATTACTCGCAAGACCAAGCTTCATATGATGTACCTATAAGATTAAACGCGCGATTCTGTACCCTGTCTAGAATGGGTGCACCGGACCAGATGTGGTGATTATATTCCAGCTTTGGGCAGATGAATGCCTTGTAAATTGAGGTCAGATCAGACTATGAGCGTTTTGGTTTCGCTTGAGAGACAGAATACAGTTTTGGAAGCATTAAATTCCACATTGTTGGTTAAACCCCACTTGATTATACTGTCCAGTATGGAACATGATGTGTTTAAAATCCGTTGCCGCTACTCTACTACGGCAGAAAGTAAGGACGTGAGTTAGGGAACGAATATGAAAAACTGACGGTACTGTCATCAGCGAGGAATGAATTAGATTAGAATTTGCAGACAAGAGATCATTTATAAAAATAAGAGAGTCGGAGACAAAACAGAGCCTTGGGTTACACCAGCATTTATTTGGTGAATTGCAGATTTGAAGCCGTCCAAAACAACTTGTACTGAACGCCTCGAAAGGTAATTTCTAATCCATTGAAGAAGAGACTCATCGACCTCACATGCACGCATTTTCGACAAAAGAGCCTGATGCCAAACTCTGTCAAATGCCCTTAAAATAAAAAGCACAACCATGTTAGTTTCGCCGAAGTGATGGAGAGATTGGTTCCACTTCTCGGTAATATATGCCATTAAATCACCAGTTGTTGCTGAGAAAACCATACTGCCGATAATTGAGGAAATTTCGTGAATGAAGATATTTCATAAGCTGAAGATTTGTCAGCGTTTCCATGACCTTGGAAAGAAGGGACGTAAGTACAATTTGTCGGTAATTGGACAGGGAGAAAGGTTCGCCTTTTTTTATGGACACGCTGAACAAATGCTGTTTTCCATCTGCTCGGAAAGAGCCCAGAAGAATAAGATAGACAGAAAACTTACACAGAGGTTTTGCCAGCATAGAAGAACATCCCTTCAAAACTATGGGGGGATACCATCTGGACCAGCGGATTTGTGTATGTTAAGACCTTTGAGTACTCCTGCAACTGTACGAGTGCGTCCCATTAAAACTTGATGTTCTCAAATAAATGCGGAGACAAAGCATTATCTGGCAGCGTTGTGATCGCTGCAAAGCGAGCAACAAGCAGATTGGCTTTATCTAAGGAGCTGACAGCTGGAATATCATTATTAATGAGCGTAGGGATAGCAGATGAGGCAAAATTTGTAATATTTTTGACGAATGACCGAACAGTTTTACTACATTTTCGACATTGTAGGATTTTGTGCCTCAGTGTTGAATATGGATATTGTAGTATTTTCTGGCTTGCTTAATCTTCTTTCGATTTTTCTTAGATTTGTTGGCTTTATAAGACTGAAAACTTAATTCCTTCAACCAGATAGCCTCTTTACAGCTCTGGTCAAACCATGAGTTTGACTTAGGTTTAATGCTCTTTTTTCTATTAGGACTAAAGTCATTCATACCTAAGAGGATATTGTCAGTGATCATATCAAGAGCGCATCCAGGAAGCATCGAGGAAGCATAGCGACCAGTTAAAACTCCTAAAGCAGCTATTGAGGCCTCTCCAGTTGGCTTTCTCGTATTGCCATACTTTTCTTTTAGGAGTTTTTTCTTTAACTGTGTGGTCAGGGTACGAGAATTTAGCTGATACGATATTATGGTCAGACCGACCTAGAGGCGCTAGAACATCAATGGTATATTTATCAGGGTGAGAAGTAAGAAACAAGTCCAAGGTGTTGGCGGAATGACTTTCAATGTCCGGTATACTTGTAGGCTCATTTACAACCTGAGTCAAACAGTTTATTTCAGTGAAAAGTTCTACATACTTTACTTCGGGTGTTGTCTGGCCAGAATGTTGAAGCCAGTCCGAATTTTGTTTATTGAAATCGTTCAGAAGATACAGGGAGACAATGCAAGTGATAGAATCGGACAACTCATCAAATTCGTTAGAAGTTGAGTTGCTGTCCGCACTAGGACTTTGGTAAATAGAACAGTAGTAAATTAGTAGTTTACGTACGGTGAATTTTAGCCATTTTTTTGAATACGGTTCTGATAGGACATTTTATGATGAATTTATTATACGATTATGCGTGTAATCAAAACAGTGTATGACTTTTTATGAATGTTGCGTGAAATATTACATCGGTGTAAGGAAAACCATGGGCAAAATATATAAAATTTGAATGACTTCAAGCGATGTTCATAAAAACGCAATAGCTATAGGTGATAGAAAAGTTTTGGTTACATACCTATGTAGGTAGATTTAGCTTGAAATCTACAGAACATATTTTCTTGTACACGAAAAGCTTTGAAAATCTGGACCACTCTAATGTATGCGTGTGTGTATGTACGTACGCCGTCTAGTTATTCCCTATAGGGTATATTCATTTTGATACATTGTTTCTTTTTAGGTCGACACATTTAACCGGGGTCAGGTTCGAGCGAAACCGGACGTGTTGTGTTCTTACTCTACTGCCTAGTTGCCGTAGACCCCTGCGCAGACGTTTTCTTCTTCGTTAAATTTATTTCGATCACAGACTGTTTCCGGGAATTCCACTAGAGACATGTATTTTCACCCGACAAGGGAAGGGTATTCTTTTCATGTATCATACTCGAATGTACATATGTTTGCTTGTTTATTACCTCTCAGAGCAAAAACTACTGAACCGATTTAAATAAGACGAAAAACACACAGAAAAGTTCCAATCCGTCTAGAACGGATCGTATGATACCCTACCTGCCATCTTTTAACCCACCCCTAATGAAGTGAGAATGCCATTGCCAAATTTTTAAAACAGATGCGATGATATCTATACGAGAGATATTTCCGCGATTTTTAAGAAATTTTATCACAAAGCTGTTGTTACAACTTTTTCTTAACAGAAAGTGGATGTGGCTCCAAAAATTTGTAACCAAAGTACACGCATAATGATGAGATATTCACAATAAAACTTTACTATCACTGTATATAGTTTTTAAAAGCAATATATGGTTTACTTTTAATAAAACGTCCATTGTACATAGGCGTGGGCATTTATAATGTATCGACGAGATACAGAGAATATCAACGTCTACATATCTTACTCAGCAGTCGCAGTCTCTTTAAATCTTTCCAAAACCCGTGGTTAATTTCTTTCATAAACTAAGTGTTTGTAATAACTTCAGGCATGGGCCCATCACCGGGGCCAAAACAGAAGCCCGATGACTACCACGACGTGCTATCTGATTACGCATCGTCAGAACCTCGGGCAAAGAAAAATAAAAAAAAATTCTAACTTTGAGGAATTTCTTGAGCTGCCAACCAACTCGAACCTCAAAACCAAAAATTTGTGGTTATTTCGCCGAAAACCCCAGATACACCAATCACTTCAGTGAGTATATTTTTATTAAGAAAAGTTATAGATTCGGAATACAACTCAGAGCATCACACATCATTCCATAACACTCTCACTCCCCAATCGTCCACAGCAGTAGCCGACACTCCCATGCGCTGTCTTTCTCCATCTCAAACTAACCAAAAACAAACCTGCAACACAGGTCAAAATTCACCACCCCAACGAACATCCCTCCAATACAATCTCTCACACTTTTACAACCTAACACACAATTTTCACCTCATCTTCCTTATCTTCTACTCAAAACTCAACTTCCCAACCAAATCTCTCCCCAGTTATCGATTCATTAATTTAAAGGAATAACATAGAAAACTCTCCAATCCACAATCAGATAAAAATAGAAATGGCGGCACATACTCGTAATTCCAAACAATCATCAGCAAACAATATATCGATGCCTCCATATTGCAATGGAACATGAAAGATTTCATTAACAAAATTGACGAGTTAAATCTCTTAATCAAAGAATACAGTCCAAATATAATATCCATTCATGGAACTCATTTTCTAACTCAAGCAAAACCCATCGTCCCTAAACCATACATAGGGTTCTTGAGCAACCTTCCATGCAATGCTACGGCAAAGCATGGAGTCGATCTGCTTATCATAAATAGCATTCCTCACAAACAGACCCCGATTATATCGAACCTTCTCTAAAACCGATTTCGATAACATTATTCGTCAAGTTAACCCGCCATACATTCTTACATACATTTTTACGGGAGTGGGTTGGAGATCTAAATGACGGATCTTCAACCCACTTTTCTAACCACAGCACATTCACCCACATACTCGTAGATATTACCTGTTATTCAGCAGAAATTTTACCAAAGACATCGTGGTTCCACCTAGATGACCTACACAACAGTAATCACTTTCTCATTTTTACAAAAATATCTTTAAAATCAAACGTTAGGAACCGGCATATTGCAAAATATAAAACTGAACAAGCAAATTGGGACAAATTCAGAAGCATCGTCGGTCTTAGGTTATCTAAACAACCATCCTCTTCTGCTAATAATGAAGCTGCGGTATTTCTCAAATGCATACGTAGTGCTGCCAACGATTCCATTCCCCAAACATCACCCTTTAAATCCAAACGAAATGTTCCGGAACTCGCTAGGCTAAGAGTCAATAAAGTTTTAACCCGGAGGATTTAAAAAAAAAATCCTACACAAGTTAATTATGTAGCCTCCAAAATAATAAAATTGATGGAGATTATCCGATTCCGTTACTACCATGGTTCACTGAATCCAAAGGGTTATAAGTTTAAAGCAAGTAGCATTCAAAACAAAAAGTGGTTGCATGGACGCACTACTTCATTTTGATTATGTGTTATTAAACACACTATCCGCCAGAAACCACGTTTTTATTCTAGCTTCTAATTCGTCAAAATTACTTTTTCTCAAAAACCGTATCCCTTCATTATGGAATCCCTCAGGGGTCTCCTATTTCCGTAATTCTTTTCGCCATCGCTTTTGATGAACTAAGCGCTTTTGATCACTGCGTGCATGCTGATGACGCGAATTATGGATGTCCTTCGGGATCATTTAAAAAAAAACACGAACACGATTTGTTTTTTAACGAAAACGTTGTGCTTTATTCTGAATCTAAACTTAGACTAATCGTTTACAAATTTTTTTGACTACAAGTTATTTCATTTTTCGTATTGCATTCATTGAACATAGTATAATATTACATGTTTGGATTAAAGGTATTACGAAAATGTTGGTCATCATTACTGACACAGTTCATTGCGGTGGAATTTAATTGAACCCGAATGAACTTAGTCTTACAATATCCTGATGAACTCAATTGGATTCGATTTACATTGCGCTTATGCTGAATAATTTACTGGTAGAGTGTGGTTGGTGTCGGTTTGCGTTGACGGTAAGGTCGACGTAACCCGCGTACATATTATGTAAACACAATGATCTCAATGATACGAAAACTTTATTCTCCAATTTACTTGAGGAAATTACAGAATAGTCTTCCATGTCTGGTTCAAAATTGTCTTTAGAATAATGTAAAATGTTTCATGTTTGCCGTAAAAAAAAAATGTTAGAACTTAAATTTATCTTTTAATAACATATTTATTGAAAATGTAACTAATCTAAATATTCTAGGTCTTATTGTTAATAATAGTATAACGCTAAACGGCATCCGGAAACCTCAAATGCAAGCGTCACCAATTCGGAAAAACGATAGAACTTGGGCAAAGAGCGACAAAGAAAGGGCAGAACTTTTTGCTTTGCACTCAGAAGAAAAGTTTAATCCATTCGACGGCCTTTGATAACGCCCGACTCCCCAGTCACGACAACTGACAGCTTTAAAGTAAAAAAAATTTGCACTAATCGAACTGAGGGAAGTGTTTAAAAATCTAAAGACTAAAAAAGCATCAGTTTACGACTTGATAACAGTGCAGGTGGTCAAGGAATTACCGAATAAAGCTCCTATCAAACTGCTATATTTGATTAACGCTTCGTTCAGATTACTCTCCGTTCCGAGACAATGGAAAGTCGCCGATATTATAATGGTCCCGAAACCAGACAAACCTCTGAATGAGAAGAATTCATATCGGCATATTTCCCTATTGCCGGGTATCTCTAAAATATTCGAAAAACTACTTTCAAAACGACTACAACGCGTAATCAACGAAAGACGTCTCATTCCTGACCATTAGTTTGGATTTAGGGTCAAATATTCTACAATCGACCAAGTCCACTAAATAACTGACGTGATTGAGAAAACTCTCGATGAAAAAAAGATTTGTTGTGGTGTATTTCTTGACGTCTCACAAGCTTCGGTAAGATTTGGCACGAAGGTTTGGAGTATAAATTGCAACGACTACTGCCATGGCAACTCTTTCTAATTTTACGATCGTACCTCACCGAAAGACTTTTTCGTGTTAAGCACGGAAATGATTACTCTGAGTTCAAGGAGATTGCGGCCGGAGTCCCACAAATAGGTGTCCTTTGCCCACTTCTATATGTACTCTACACGCGTGATATCCCGCAGGAAAGAAACTGCTTCGTCGTCACGTTTGCGGACGATACGGTGATATTGACAACGGTCGATACAATTGAAGCAGCAATTGAAAAGCTGCAACATGCTATTAATAAAGTCCACGCTTGGACGAATTCTTGGCGTATTGTGCTGAACGAAAGCAAATCTACCCACGTCAACTTTACCTACAAAAAAGTGGATAGATCAACCGTATATTTAAACTCGGCTCAAATACCGTACGCGAAAGCAAAATATCTAGGAATGGCTCTAGATGTTAAGCTTAAATGGAAATTGCATGTAAATAGAAACGCGACGAGCTTGAAAACAAATACCGACAAATGTACTGACTACCCGGAAAACATTGACATACATAACAAACTGCTTATCTTTAAGCAAGTGCTAAAGCCAGTGTGGACGTATGGTCTACAACTATGGGGTTGTACCAGGAAAAGCAATAGAAACATCCTACAAAAACTTTTGAAAATAAAGTTCTTAGAACGATCGTTAGCGCACTGTGGTATGTACGTAACGAAGATATTCATCAGGACCGTCGTCGAAGAGATAACAAAATTTGCCCGTAAACACAAAGATCGTGTTCACGGCCATTGTAACCGTGCCGTCATTCAACTATTTGACGCTAACAATTCAATTCGTCGTCTGCAAAGGATAAAACCTTTTGACCCCGCGTCGTAATGTACATGTCAATACTCTATGTTATATGACTTAGACTTTAGTGCTAAGTAATATAGATTATGCTTTAATCATTTCGGTTCTTGTCCCAAATCTACGAAAAATATTCTTAAGCCCACTTATCACTAAGCTGCTAGAAAAAGCATAGGAACCTTCCGCACAAGCCCTATTAAAAACATCCTGGTTGAAGCCAGCCTACATGCAATTGAGGTAAGATTTTCGGAAGATACATTCAAACTCATCGTCAAGCTGTCTTTTTAAACGGGTTCGATAATCGACAATAGCCCAAGCAATTGAACACAAACGGCAGAGAAGAATTCCTTCGGTTATACACAACATCTTAAAAACGGCACACAGTTTGGAAATCCCATTTAAACGATTCACGAAATACTCGCCATCGTCACCACCTTGGAAATTAAATACATCCTCCATTCTACTACAACTCCACGATTTTCGCAAAGAAAATACCAGCAGTTTGGTTTATAATAAGATGTTTCAAGATGCATTTTATGACCTTACATTCAAAGGTTGGAAATTCCTATATACCGACGGGACGGTTCGAAAACCATTCATAGTAGGTCATTCGCAGTAACATCACATAATGGATCAAATATTATTCAAGGCATCTTTCCAAATACTGCTTCAATATTTACAGCAGAAGCTCAGGCCATCTACAAAGCTGTTAAAAAGTGCGAGCAAATGGATTACGAGTATTTGTTCTGATAGTCTTTCCGTTGTAAATATGTACGTATGTTGTAGACATGACTCTATTACAATTGCCAAAATCCGAGATTCACTTACTAAATCATCCTCTAAAATAAAACTTATGTGGACGCCAGGTCATGTTGGAATTACAGGAAATGAACTTGCTGACCAAGCCGCTAGCTCAGATCATAGTTGTCCAACCTTTTTGTATGAATTCCTCACCAGAAAGGACCTCAGTGGTTTAATCATGGGTAAAATCAAAGATCGTTGAACACAGGAATAAATCCATTATAAACACCATTACCAAGCAATCAAGTCTCGAGAAGAAGAAATGCGCCCAATTTCAAGCAAAATTTATGGAAAGCGTCTATCGGGAGTTGGAGGAAATATCGTCTTCGGCGTCTTATAGGAACCGGGCTACCCAGGAGATTCGACAAAACAACTTGAATAAGGGAACTACTATCTTCAAAATAGGCGCCCAGAGAAGAAGCAATGATCAGGAGCTTCGTTCCCCAAAGTTCATTAACAATGCTCTAGGCCAGCTTCTTGTGGAAGATGACAAAATTCTCCACAGATAGCGACAATATTGTGAAAGACTTCTGAATGAACAGTTTCCCCGGGTATACTTTCCAAGAGCCGCTCCTAACCATGACGAAGTACCCGACATTACTGTCGAAGAAGTTAGGAATGCGGTCAAATACTCAAAAAAAAAAAGCGGCCAGACGAGATACCGTCTGAGTTCTGGAAAAGGTGAGATACATCGGGTCCAGATGGCTCATGATTCTTATCTCCAAACTTTTGAGCGGTGATCCAATGCCTAATCAGTGGAGGGAAAGCTATCTTCTTCCTTTGCACAATGAAAAGGGCGATACGCGAAACTGCGATAACTACCGTTCTGTCAAGCTGATGTCACACCATGAAGATCGTTGATCGGGTATTAGATGGCCGACTGCGGAAAATAATACGGCTTTCTGATGACCAATGCGGGTTTGTGGTAAATCAACAACAGATTCAATCCAAAGTATAAGGATCATAATGGAAAAACATCGTGATTCCTTAAACGACTTGCATATGGTGTTGGTTAATTTTGAAAAAGCCTTTGATAGACAACCAGGAAATCTCTTATGGGTGGCGCTAAGACAACGAGGAGTTTCATAAACCAACCTGCGCATGATCATGGACATGTGTGAGGGAGCAAGGACGAGAGTAAGATGTTTTGCAGGAGTCACCCAAGAGTTCCAAATCAAAGTCGGTGTATACGAGGGAAGTGTCCTCAGTCCCTTGCTATTTATTCCAGTCCTTGATTATCTTCTTGAAGGAAATGTGATGGACTCCAAAGTGCATCAGTTTTCTTTGCTGACGATGGAACTATTATAAGTGAAGGTCAAACGTCTCTGCAACGAGCACTTGATATATGGGTGAATGTTTTGGAAGTAAATAGGTACCGTATTAGTTAAAAAAAAAGACAGAGTATCTGTGCTGCCCGTTCTCTGATCCACACCGGCCTATTCCAGACATTTACTTGAATGGAAAAGTGCTTCCCAAGTGCGAAAAATTCAAATATGTGGGATCTATGATCAATAGCGAAGCAACTTGTGATGATGACATCAATCATTCCGTAAGCGTAGGGTGGATGAAGTGGCGGGAAAATTCCGCTATCTTCTGTAACTGGAAAATGTCCCCTAAGTTGAAAGGAAGGCTGTACACCGCAGTTGCATGTCCGGCGCTTACATACGGTTTACAATGCTGGAGAATGTACAAGGAGTATGAGGTCAAATTAACGGCAGCTGAGATGAAGATGCTTCGCATGACAGCTTGATAGAATACAAGAGCTTGATAAGAAGTTCGATGATTCGAGAAAGCCTTCATGTTTAGAGGTGGCAGCGGTGTAGTGGGTAGTGTGTTCGTTTGTGACCCGAACTGTTAAGGTACAAGCCCGGACGGGGAACAGCAACAACAGCCAACCGAACATAAAAGAGAAACGAATAACATCTAAGTTTCTCCAACCACTACACCAAAAAAGGAGTTCTGCCTGGTAGTACGATGGACATAGAACAATGAGGATGAGTGCTCCGGGATTTGGTAATTTCCTTTTTTTAAAAAAAAAAAAAAAACCTTCATGTAAAGGAACCCGTCACAAGCAAGATAGAGCACGACCGGCTCAGTTGGTATTCTAAAGTTCAATGAAGAGATCCTTCGAACCCCGTCATCAACGCTCCTATACAATCGCACAAAAAACAACTGAATCACACAAATGCAAAAACACCAGTATTCGATTGGCCTCAGTAACGAAGTGATCCGAAACCGGGAAGACTGCTGGTACCTCCTGAGGTCAAACCGGCGAACCCCATAGGCGGACCAGTAGGGATGTAGTAAAGTGGGAGGGTTGTAATCCTTCTACTCCGGATCATAACCTCGCCGTAAGACAAAGAAGAAGAAGAAGACCAACTCAAACAAAATCCCTCCAGTATACGAGTACCCCCGCAACATGAGGGTGGCCGTGGTGTAGTGGTAACATCATCGCTTGTCACGCTGTTGGTTCACGGTTCGAATGCTGAAGTCAAGAATCATCTATTTATTTCGCACGAAATAAATAAAAAAGTCGATCACTTGCGAAAGCGAAGTCAACTCTACTGCGAAGGCATAACACTGGCAGTAGGGTGGTCATATGGCTAAAATGCAACTTGATCGTGATGATGACATCAGGAGAACGGAAAAAATACTGTGAATCATAAGCAACGACAATAATAGCGAAAACAAATAAAATACTCCCCAGTTATCTGGACAGCCACCCTTGGAGTTTACAGAAATTTAATACCACCTGAGTTTCAAATCACACCACTCTGTCTTTCTCTCTGTCTCTTCCCCTTTCCACAAAAACGCTCGTGTTCTAAAAAATTATTATAAGGGTATTCATATCCCCTTTAACACGTGCAAATTATAAAAAAAAAAAAAAAAAAAATGCAACATCTTCATCACGATATCACACCTTTTGGGATTATGCTACTTCTCAGCCAAAAATCATCTTGTAGAGTCTAACATAAACCATCATAACATACTGAAGCTCTTTCAAGATCCAAACCACAAAAATATTGAACTTATAAATAAGCTACTAACCATACACAAAATTAAAACTTAACTACACAAATATATAATGCCAATTACTTATTATTAAAAAGTGGTTTGATGCTAGTGCTCTTAAAACTTTTATTAATAATAGACTTTAATTTATTGTTGATGTTTATAAATAAATAAATAAAATCTCACTCAGACAATATGTTTCAGTTTCTAGCAATAGTATTGATCAAAACTATATTTTTTGAAAAGTGGGCGTATCTATACGGATTTTTCATGTACATGGTAGGTAGGTAGGTAGGTAGGTGTGGTCGTGACAGCATACTATGCTGAAACATAATTAGCGCAAAGGCGCCGTTTTAATACCACAACTCAAGTGACCTAATTTGTTGTAAAAACTGACGTTGGACTTGTGGGAAAGGAGAGAAAGGATTATTTAAATCCACTCCGTGGCATTGAGGAAACTGATAAAGTTCCCGATGCTTGTCTCCGCTAACCCACTAATACTATCAAAAAGGTCTGCCAAGTGTACGGTGTCTCACCATACTCAGGACCGGGCACTTACAAAGGAAGGATGGATTCAGGCTCGTTGGCTATATTGCAGCTATGACAAAGTGCATAATAAGTAATGCCCAGTCTGGCTGGGTGGACCAATGGCCAGTGCCAATTGCCAGAACTCTAGCAATATCTGCCCAGTTTCTGTTTAATAGCTCTTGTGTTGCGCTGTTATACTTGGGCCACATCTGCCTGGATATGACACAGTTCTGCAATCCTTGCCATCTATTACCAGCATCTGCAAGGAAATGAGCAAAGATTCTACCCTTAAGGGCCCCTAACGGATTGTTGACATCCTCCGCACGGGAGCAGTCACGGGCAGATCCCTGCCGCGCCAATTCATCAGCCCTTTCGTTTCCGTCAATGTTACTATGACCAGGCACCCAGATCAGGCTGATCCTAGACTGATGACCGAGTGCGGCAAGCTCCTCCTTGCATTGTTCAACAAGTTTGGAGGAGGAAGCCGCAGATACGATTGCTTTGATAGCGGTCTGGCTATCAATGAAAATAGCTATGGTGTTAAGTTGTATTGATGTATGTTGGAGGAGACGGCACGCCTCTCGTACAGCAAGAACTTCCGCCGGAAATACGCTGCATGAATTGGGTAAATGGAATGAACTAGAGATATTGAGGGATTCAGAAAAGATTCCCGCCCCCACTCCGCAGTCCATTTTCGACCCATCAGTAAAAATGGTTGTTTTGAACTCGTTAGTCACCGTGCCACATTTCCATTCCGCCCTAGAAGGGAATCTCACAGTAACATCATTTCGAAAGTTCACCCTGGGAATTATGTAGTCGGTCGAATTTGCCGCCAACTCCCGAGGTAGCAGATTAAGGATGCTGTTGTGGCCGTAAAGACTATCGCACCAGCTACCTGTTTCTCTTAATCTGAGCGCACTACATGCTGATATGTACTTTGTATGAAGGTCGAGTGGTATAAGGTGAAGGATTACGTTCACTTGGGCATGTTCTCATCGCCCCTGTAGCACCTAGAGCCGCAGTCCTTTGTACTTTGTTGATGAGTTTGGTAATGTATGCTTTAATAACCGCCGGCCAAACTAGCGATCCATAGAGCGATCGCAGTATACATTCAAATGACCATCTTCGGACGGAGTCCCCATTTCTTACCGAATATTTTGCTACAATCATAAAAAGCCACACAGGCTTTCTTTACCCGCTGTTCAATGTTAAGCTTCCAACTTAATTTAGGGTCGAGTACCACACCCTAGGTAGGTACCTAGCAATAGATGATAAAGAGTGTAATTGGTTATTAAGCCGTGGAGGCGTAAAAGCCGGTATTTTGGTTTTTTGTGGTAAAGAGCATCAGTTCAGTTTTGCTAGGATTGACGCTAAGTCCACATCCAGTGGCTCGTGCCAGTGGCACGTGAGATTTTGATAGAAGGGATGTATCTATTGTATTACGGATGTGCGTATGTAATATACGTTCCAACGTCTTAAGGAGGAAAGATGACAAGCTGATGGGTCTGAAATCCTTTGCAGATTCATGCCCCCGCTTCCCCGCTTTTGGAATAAAGAAAACACGAACACGCCTCCAACTCAGGGGACGTGGTTTAGAAGAATACAGCTTCTATAGATCGGAACTAGCCAAGGGATCACCTGATCCAGTGTTTTTTGCAGCATTACCGGGAGTATGCCGTCAAGTCCAGCCGATTTATAGGGAGAGAAGCTGGAAATGGCCCAAGAGGTTTTAACCTCTGTAACTGTTGTCTTAATGACGTTCCAAGATGAGGATTGCACATCTTGAGGACAAATTTAGTGAGCAATCTCATTTTTGCACCCTGGAAAGTGAGTTTGTATTAAAAGCTCCAGAGACTCGCTAGAGGAATCCGTCCAAGTCCCGTCCGGCCTTTTGATAAAGGACGGACTGGAGTGTTCCTTGGATAGAATCTTGCTCAGTCTGGCAGAGTCCTTAATGATTTCAATGGACTGACAATAGTCCATCCAAACCAGAGACTTGGCCCTTTTAATGGATTTCTTATATTCTTTTAGGCAATCCTTATATGGTTGCCAAAATTTGTGTCGGTAGCAGACAATGAAGATTTCTCTGGTAATCTTCTTAAGATTAGAAAGATCTTCGTTCCACCATGAGGACATTTTTTTCTTACTTCATGTACATATATACATATGTTTATTTAGTGGATTCATTTGTGGCTAAGAGTATTAAGAGACTAATTGAAGAGGACTCATCGTAAGAATTCGAAATAAATCAGCCTAATGCTTTGCTTTTGTTTTATAAAAATTATTTTCAAATTCGTCAACTTTCTTCTTTTTTTTTTTAAATGGAATTTTCCAAATCCGAAATCCCGTTTTAGATTTTATTCATATCTCTTTTTTTGCTCGGTGGCTGTTCGTTGCTGATTCCCGATGGGGCTCAAGCACCCACAGTTCGTATGTGGTATACCCATTTCACTGTGGCCACAGTTACACAATCGTCAATTTAATGCAATTAGTAAATGTATCTTTATTGACATTGAACTCCTATTTACCACACTCTCTACTCAAGGATATATAGTAGGTAGGTGTAATATACACACTCAAGGAAGACCTGTGGCGTAACATGTTATCAAAGTTTCAGCAATAAATGTAGTATTAGGTGGCTTAGGTGCTTGCATGATTGGATCTGATAAAGTTTCATGGGCAAGGGAGAACTTGCACCTCAGGTGTGCCTTTATGTGCGGTAAGGCGATTGACGATTTATGTTATTACTGTTCAAAGTAGTTTCCGGAATAGACTTCTTTATATAGACTTTCTGAATAGACAAAAGAGTGGAACGTTATTGATGAAAATGACTATGCGGTTTTACTTGACTAAAGGAGGTAGCTATTACCGTTGTTATAATTAACTTATGTACGAGTACAATATGCAAAAGAAAAAGAAAGTTTCGGATTAATTTAAGTATCGACAATGGCATACTTAAATCGATGCAGAACCACAAAATATCTAATTGCAAACCAGATTTATTTTGAGGAAAATAGTTTTTCGGATCACTTCTTCAAAGTTGAAGTGTTCTTACGAGTACTTCGGGTGTTTGTAATTTTGTCACTGATTCAAAAACAAATGCTCTTTTGAAAACCCCACAAACAGAATTTTTGAATATATTTATATTTATCATGGTCTTTCTCGATGCTCGGGAGATTTATTTACATATTTAAGAATACACTGCCTTTTATTTTCGTAAATATGCCTACAACTTTGACGTTTATGATGTTCATTCTGATACAAGTCAATAGTCCTCAAAAATTATCTGTCAACATACTTTTTACTTGCTGCCATAGAGCAAGTATTCCTTTCTTGAAAATGTTTGTCCTCGAGATTTCGATCAATTTTAAGTGTTACTAGAGGAACTCGAACTTCTGTCCGTCAGTCTAAATGGTGGCAAGATTGACGGTACTGTACTTAACTCTAGGATGGGCAGCTGGGTCTAATCAGGCCCAATTTGAATTTGAACATAAATAACTTTCTTTTTTCCAAATAAATAGGACCGAAACTCCTTGACTTCTTGCGGCGATGCTTGCTGAGCACAACGAAACCATATCCGGGTAGTTCCGTTCCCAGTTCGCGAAAAAAAAAAAATATTTTCGTGTGTGAATATTGAAAAGCAACCGCTGGGCCTAAGTAGGCCCAGAGTAAAGGCGTTTGATTTCGTTTGTAGTGTGTACTGTATGAAGTGTCTGCTCAGAGTATAAAATTATATCTGTGTAAATTATAACTGATAAATTTTGTTCTTTTGTTTCTTTTGGTAATAATTAGCTATTACTTTTTTCTTTAATTTTTATTGCTTGCGGTTTCAGTGGCATTTTTTATGGTTTGTTTATGATTTTTGGTTCTTGTGTAGTAAAAAATGGCGGAACAAAATGAATTGTATGATACTGTGGATATAGTTCTGAATCGGGCTACCAGATCTGGATGGCTGCAGAACACATAGCGTCATTGTTGGCGGAAGGTATTACTGAGGAAGAGGATCAATTTGCTGATGATGATGATGATGATGATGGAGATTATGTTCCGGATAATGATGCTGCTGATGCGTCTGATATTGAGGTCGAGTTGGAAGTGGAAGAGGCGGAAACTGATTACGATGATGATGATGTTAGTGATGATGAAATGAATGTTCTTCTCCAAGAAGAACTTGACGCTGTTTTGGGTGCTGATTTTGTTCCCGAACAATTGTCTGGTGAATTTTATTCATGCAAAGATGGAATTATGTGAAAACAAACTATATAGTTCGCACTTGGAACGAAGCACATCCAATAGCAAATCCAAAGGTTTGGCAGCCAACGAATGAAAATGAATTGTATGCATTCATTGGTTTGTTATTGTTTTCTGGCCTCTTCAACTCCAACACCCAACGACATTTACACAGCAACAATGTCTCTAAAACGTTTTAACATTTTGTTACGTTACATTCGTTTTGATAATGGCAATACATGCGAACAGCGCTTACTAACCAGTAAATCTGCGGCAATCGACGACATATGGATCATGTTGAACGCGAATTTAGAGAGAGCATATACGCCAAGTGCAAACATGTTGACGAGCAATTGTTCTCCTACCGCGGCCATACTTCACCTAGTATATACCCTCAAAACCAGCTAAATAAGGCATCAAGGTATGGTGGGCTTTTCGATTCATGCACAAATTATCCTTTGAAAGGAAAAATATATACTGGCAAACTACCCAATGCAGAGCGAGTGGTGAA